>JAZGTK010008898.1:0-17800 GCA_036877625.1 Ambastaia sidthimunki | reverse complement strand
TTTTTTTCTGTCCCAGCTTAATGTGCAGAGATGACTTCATGTTAATAAGAGGACTTTTATTTTGATAAATGAACTACCTGAAATGTGGTAGTGAAAAGCTGTCATGCTGATTGCTCATTGTAAAAGCTCTGGAGGATTTCCTGTGTTTGACATGTTGCCAGGCTGTTTACAGTTTTTTTACTTTCTTGGTTTATCATTGAGGAATCTTGTTTGCTTGGACAAATGGTGTTTGTGGAATGTTAGTTTTGTTTATTTATTTTTGCCGTGGACTATTTAAAAAGGACAACTGGATTCTTCATTTCTGAGATTTTTGGGTAAGTTTTGTGTTTGATGTATTACTTCTTATGTGGTTATATAACTTGCTTAGCTGATTTCTGATTCAGCTGGGCTTTTCCAATAATCATTGCATTTTTTTTCTTTGTTTAATTTAGTGCAACTAGTTTTGAAGTTTCCTGAAGTTTCCTGATTTGGTTTAATAAAAAGTTTTAAGCCAGATTTGTAAAAATACATAAAAAAATACACACTTCACCCTAGTGTTTTCGAAAAACGAAAGAAATTGAAATGTCATTTCACAGATTTGTCTGAATCCACAGAAATTGTTTATATTTTAAAGTCTGTCTCTTAGTCACTTTTATTTGATGCAAATTGAGCCAAATTGATTGTCTTTCTCTTCATCTACTTACTGTAATGATCACCAATATTATTCTTTTATACCTGATGTGATGTAGATGCCATGAAAGTGGCTGTTAAAGAACATTTAATGGAGGTCATAGAGGGCTAGTTTAAACCATTACTCTAATTGACTACCATTTAGATAAAATATATCATACTGTACAGTACATGTTTACCACTAGAATTTCTAATGTACTTAAGAGAGCTGTAATACCATTTTCTGCTTGACAAAATAGTCGTCGCATGAATATTAATGCGGTATCTCTGTCAGCAGCTCATTTAAAATGAATGAACGCAAGCCTTGGACAAAGGTGGGCCTGTACAAACACCAGGAGCTCATTAAAACTCAATTGTTTTGTAATGTGCACCTGTCTAAAAGAGTAAAGAGGTGGAGGTTCAGAGATTGACTGTACCGGGATCAGAGGTTACCAGCGTAATGTTCTTTATATTTGAATAATTTACTATGAAACACTTCATCAGTGAATACAGTTCCCATTAGGTTGATTTTATAAAAATTTAATAAAACCACTTTTTTGGAAAGTGGACAAATAGCTCACGCTAATATAACCTGTTTATACAAACATTTACATTCTGTGATGAATCAAAGGGTTTGTATTGGCAGAGTTTGAAATTAACAGTAAACAGTTTTTTTATTTCAACAATGAGCAAAAATCGCTTGTTTAATGTCAAACATCAATGTGTTTATCTGTAAAAAGTATAGAATTTCAGCATTTAAATCCATGTTTATGGTATAACTGTTCAAATATTATTCACCCACGTTATTTACACTAAATTAACTTGTCATATTTCCATCTGGAGTTCAGCTTGGAGTTACATTTCTCACGCTTATACAGAAAAAAATACTGTAATACATGTGGAATGAATGACAGCCAGCTAGTCAAAGGATGTGCTCCTTCTTTGCGTCTTTTTTTGTTTTATGTGACTGACAGACGCGTGCGCACGTGAAATATATTTTTAAACCGAAACCAGGGAGAAGCTCTTTTCCTGTCAAATTAGTTTCCACAGGCACGTCTCTTTCACATGCTTGTGTCTTTCTTTAAATCTTTCTGTAGTTTTTCACAACTCGTGTGTCATTTTCCTTCAGCTGAAATTCTGCTCTCCCAGCGAGTGGAGTCTGCAGGTTACCATGGTAACCTATGTTTTATCAGCGGGCAGTGTGTTGAGTCGACAAACAGAGCCGCCCACATGGGAGATATATATGAGGCTGGAGATCATTGCTGTGTTGCAGTTCTGTGACTCAACTGCTGTATCCCATAATTCATTGTACGTGATGCAAAACAATTTATCACTTCTCCATCTCTCTTTATTTCTCTGTGTGCTCTTTTCAACTTTGTTCAAACTGCCCCTAATTCAGTTTTGTTTTTCCAAAGGCTTTTAACAAAATTGTTTTGCAAGTGAAGAGTTTAGATCTGTTTGTTTAGACAGTGTGGTCTATCTTTAGATATCTGATATTGGTTGCTACAGTAGTACAAGAGTACATAAGACAGTAGCTTTTAATGTGAGTGAGACAACATGAGATCTCCTGCAAGAACTCGTGAGACATAACACTGTTATGTATGTTAAATTCATGTCACTTTTCAGATACAATAATATAACAAAATATAATCTAGATAAAACCCAGATACAACAATACAAAAAACAACAATACATCTTTTGTCAGTTTCTGTTCACACTGAAACAGATTTCCATAAAGCAGATTTGAATCAGAACTGAAACCATGTGTGACTGTAGGTTCAAATTTGTAAGAAAGTTTTTAAGATTTCTTTCTGTTCATTTAGAAAACAGATTTTAGTCAAGTATAGCAAAAAAAAGATTTTTGCTGCCTGTCTGAACAAAATCTTTATCTCTTTTTGAACCGTCACGTTAATGTGTATTTGCACCTAGAAAAATGTAAAAATCAAATGAATTAATTATCTTTCCTTTTTGTTCTGTCCTCCAGACTGGAATAAACATTCTGTACAACTCTCACGTCTCCAAACAGGAATGCAGAATACATTTTATTTCGGCTGTCCTGAGAAATAACAAATAAACTAGTCCACAAACAGGTGTTCACATTGATTATGAACATTCAAATTGTGATAAATGTAAACAAATCATGCAAGCTACATTTTTTTCGTAAGTTTTGATGTGAATTACAATGTTTTAATTAGTGTGCTGACAGCGTGCGCTTGCTGTTTATTGAGGATCCTGTATAAGTCATTTAAAAACAGAGGTTTGACTCCCCTGCTTTCTGTTCTGTTTACTGTTTTTAAAAGCATGTCTTATGTAAATGGCCTTTATGACAGGTGTCAGATCGGCATCAAATGCATCTAATTAAAACTTCTTTAAGAGGGATTAGTTGACTAGCTGTTCAGACAAACACAGACTAGCAGATTTCGAAAACATTATTTTGCACATTTGTTAGTGCATATTCTTCAAAAGATGTCTCCTTGAAAACTGATTTCAGTTGGCACTTGCCTCTCTGTGGTCACTTTATTGAGTGCACTACCTAGTGCAGTAAACAAAGAGGAGGAACTAATCGGAGCACAGCCTAAAAACAGCACTGCAGGAAAACATGATTTGAAAAAAAACATCATAAAGTGAAATATGGGATGTAGAATGTGAAACTCTTAATGCTTCCTGGAAGTTTGTCACAGTGCCAAAGAAATCAGACAGCTGCCATTAAAAATGATGTACGTGAAAATCGGCCAGTGCTATTAAATATGGTCTGAGAATGTTGTTGATATGTTTTAAAGTATATTTTGACTGGCTGAGACAGCAGGTGGCACTTGAGATTTTCAAAAGCTGTTTTTACAGATCACCATCAATTCAACAGCATTATTCCCTCAAAACACACTAAGGACTCATGTATCATGCAGTGTGCTGTAAAGCTTTAGCAGAAAATACCTCATATTCCCCAGAGCGATGTTGACAAAGTGCTAAAACCGGTGTTTCTTCAAGACCTGACAGGACACAAGTTGTGCCCATGTTGTAGTGAAGACGGCGGGTGATGTTAACGGTTTGTGACAGGTTTCTTGAAGATAACTGCCCTGATGAGAACTTGCTGTTTGGACAGAACCTGACAGCCTCTTAGGCAGAGACGTTTTATTGCGATTGGCAAGATGATTTATGCCCATTGATATGAGATTTAATGACTCTCTGCTGCCAAGTGAGTCAAAAGGCACTTTTACCAGCATTATAGATTTAAAAGGTATGAATTGTAATGCGGTACATCAGATTTTTTTTATATTTCATTACCGTTTTTCTCTAACATAGGAACAGGGAACAGTTTATATGAGTTATCCCAGCTCTTTGAAGCTCCGCTCAGACAATTTAATATTCCTTTGGATGTCGAATCTAATAACAACGTCCTTTAGAGTGGCATAATTTTTCTTTACTGCCACCCATCCGATAATGGCATCAAAAAGAAAGATGTGTGCTAGGAAATATATTGATGGCTTTAAGTATGATGGCTTCTAAAATAAATTATGACAAGAGACAAACTAATAATCACATGTCATGGTGGACAAACATTTTTGATTTAATGTGATTTATTTTAGCGTAGATGTGATTTATTTTAGAGCCTTTTTTTACACGCTTTACCCAGTAGACGCATTAAACTCCATATGCGTGAATAACAACACACTTAAAGGTGAAGTACATACACTTTTGGATGTTCAGATACTTGCACCTATCCCAGCTTGCAATGCTGAGACATATGTAAGTTAACCATTTGTAGGTTGGTTTTCCTGAGAAGTGTCACTGTATCACTGTGAACACTGTGTCTTTGTGGTAATATTGAAATGTTCTTTGCATCCTGACCAGCAACATTGGCTCAGCCAATTGTGTGAGTACAGGGTGGCACTGTTTGTTTGTTTAACCAATAGCAAACGATTTGAAAATTGTAGTATTCTTATTGGTGGTGCTGTAAAAAATATATTGCACACTTTAAATTGATAAATAAAACGTTTGCCTCTGTTGCCATCTCTGTTTGAAAAATAAACTTGTATGAAATTGTTACTTCACCTACTTTGAAAGGAGAAAGTTTTGAACACTGATTTGTTATGTGCAAAACTGGTTTTGTTTTTTTTTTTATCTAAAAAAGTTATGGGTTGCAGCTTTAAGACTTTAGATTTTCAATTTGATTTAAAATTAAATAGCTTTTTAGAGTTTATAATATCTTAAAAAAACCTCCCCTTGAATAGATACTGCATGAGTTTTAACTCAATTAAACTGTTTATTGTTAAACTGTTTACTGTTTTGTAGTGTGTGGTAAGGCCTCATGTCTAGGTTGGACTTTTCTCTTAATTTTACCCATCGTCGAAAACACCCCACACAGCATCTTTTGTCAAGAGCCGCAGCAGGAACACATCAAAAACGTAAGGTTCACTTCATCTGAAAGAGTCGTGTGGCATTCAGAATGGCTTCTTAATATGATCTCACACTGTTACCTCTGTCTCCCCAGCAGAGCTTCTACCCTGTTTTACCAGTTTCACTTTACACCCGACGTGCTGAGCCCATCGCACTTTAAATTAAGTCTCCGTTTTACTGCTCACTGTCAGGAACAACAAGCAATGCACCCACTTGTGTGGGCTCTTCAGTCAGCAGGCCTGAGCGTTCGGATGCCACCGTGGAGCTCTGACAGAGCCCTGAATACCGCAGTGCTTTCAGTGTAAATACGGCAGGGATAATAGTGTTCAAACTAATGTCAAGATTTTGCACTTTGTCGGGTCAAGAGACAGCCAATGAGAGGAGAGTGCGGGAAAGATTACGTGGAGGGTTCTCGTGACCCACTGTTTGAGGAATGATAGTCATGTTATGCTAATGCACATCTGGTGGTCTGATTGTGTTGTCGTGACTTGTGGGAACATTTGTAGCTTGGGAAAAGCTTTAGAGTTCGAGATTTTTTCAGCTCTGAGAGATATTCAGACGTTTAAATCAAGACAATTTCTTTCAAGTGGCGTTTGAGCTATTCTCAGGACATCTCTGCCTGACGGGCGGCTGTCTTGCTGTGTTAATATCCTCTGGCTCCGTGGAGCAATTCACAGCGCACAACAAATTCATTTTTTCCTCGTTCATCCTCGTTATATGGTGGCAAAGCAATTAAAATGCCATTTTACCAGCTGAGTTGGAAATTGTCTCTTACCTCCAAAAACATAGGCTCTATTTAGTAAGACTTCCAGAGGTTCAGAGAAGGTGTTGTCTTACCTACAGAAACGTGACTGAATTGAGGTTTGTTTATTTCTCCACTGGGAAAGCTTTGAAGAAAATCCGAGTTCAGATCAGGATATTGAATAAACTACAATCTAATTAAGTAATCAATGCTTTAATGCAGTTCAATGGTACTTCAATTATATACTTGAAGTTTAACTTGAATGTAAATATCAACCCACGGCTGATCAACTGCCTCCTCCACTTTTCATTCAAATATCAATGCTGCAATTGTGACAAGCAGCTTTTCAGTTTCAGCTAGTAGTAATGTGTGTGTGTGTGTGTGTGTGTGTGTATATATATATATATATATATATATAGAAAGTTTGAATATCGTTCATATAACCAAGCAATAACATTAATACAATGTCTTTAAAACAGACATTTTGAATGTTCCCATAATGTAACATATTTGTTAATTAATGGTAACATTACGGAAATGTTCTTACTACCTAAAACTGTTAGCAGAGTTCTGTCCTCTCTGGGCACAATAAGCATTTCATCAGTAAATACGAATGAAACGCTTGGTCTGGACTTATTATAGCATATGGTAATTGTGTTCTGTGAGACCGCAGTGCAGGCGGCCCAATGGTTTAATGACACCCGTCCAATGTGACACACTTCACTAAGTGCCCAAATAATAAGGCTATTACTCTGTTCTTAGCTAAAGCTGAATGAAAGTTATAATGTGCATATTCCTCCCTGACTGAATACATTCAAGTTAAAATGATGTCTAAAAGGTTAACCGAACGAGGTGAAGTGACAAACAGCTGTTTATTATGAGAAATTATTAAAAAAAAACATTGGCAGCAATTGTTCACCTTAAATTTTCAGCCAGGCGGTCAGAGCAGACGGACAGCTGGTTGTTCTGGGCGAGAAACAAATGAAAATGTTAAAGCCTTCAGCTTTTTCAGTAGAATGAAATCAGCAGCCTGTACAGCAGTAAATCTAAAACTGACACAAAGCCACAGAGCGACTCTGTTATAGATCGCATAGAATGTATTAAGCTAACTGCAATTTTTCATACTAAAGGCGCTGTGTACTTTGTGTCAAGCCAGCAGAGTGATGCTGTTGTGAACTGAGATAAACTCCAAAGGCTAGTTCCTTTTAATATAAGGATAAGTAAAGCCCACTTAACTTGGCATTATGGGGGTTAGCTACAATCTTTCTGGTCTGACTAACTAATTTGTCATTGTTGATGTAAAATAATTTTTTTGTAGGGAAAGTTTTCTTTGGTAGACTGTGAATTTAAATGCACAATGGGTTAGGATTGCCCATTACAGGGTTTGATGCTATAACCTTTTGGTTAAATGCTTTACCCAAGCACCCAAGCAGTGGTTACCCCACTTTTTTCAGACAGACTAAACTGCATCTTTAATTACATGTCTTAAATTAATCTTAATAAAATTTTCTCTACGTTTTACTGGCACTTTGTGACATGCTATAAACTTTCAGTGCTGATCTGCGGTCAATATGAACACACAAAATAAATGTGAGCATTTCGTATTCGGAATCGATAATGGCATATGAACTGTTTAAGACCTGTATTGTGATTATATGAAAATAACAATTAGGTTGGATTAGTACATACCTAGTTCCTTGTGACTTACTACAGTGCTGTACTCGTGTGTTTACTTGTTAGTTGTTTAGTGAAAGCATCTGCCAAAAAATAAATGCAAATCTAAGAAAGACTGCATAAATGAACGTATTTGCAAGTTATGAATTATGTGGTAAACAATCAATTAAAAAAAAAAATAAAGGAAGAAAATATTGCCAACTTTGAAAAAGTTGCTTGTGACTGTATCACATTAATTCACAAGAAAAAGTGTTTTAATTAGTGAATAAAGGAGGTGAACGGTTCCATGGTAAACATGGAAGGAATCAAAATAATTAATTATAACATTAAAGACACAGACAGAACAGACCTGCATCTTTATCTGTTTTATGTTTTTTCTCCTTCATTCCCTGAGTTTCGTTCTGTCTACTAAAGGTTTCATGCTCATGTTTATTAATATTAATACTGCAGTCTTCTAAGGTCATTTTTACTGTAGTCAGTAGTTCATTGTTTTGAGTGACAAGAGAAAGACAGCATACATGGACACAATGTCACTTTATCACTTTATCAATGATTGTACAGAACATTCAGCCTAGCCATCATTTTTAAAGTATTTGACACTCAATGCTATGATTGACCAATCAGAATCTAGTATTCCTGACTGGTGCATGATATTTCCTATATCCCTGCATTAGGTCCTTACATATGTATTAAAGATGTTGATGACCAGAAGCCCATTAGAATGAGTGATACAACCATCTAAATCTGTCCTGTCGGGAGAAAATGTTACTAGCCTTCTGCTTTTTCAGTCAGTGCCTCTCCTTGTGGTGCATATTAGAGTTTGATTAGAACATGTCGTGATAATCTCACTGTCACCGGTGCTTTTAAATCAAGTGACAATTTGGATCAGATAGCACCATTTTCTGAGAAGTACAGTCTAATCTGAACCTTTGTGTTCTGCCACGCTCACTGTTTTAAAAGATTAGGTCACTTGCATTGTTTACGTTGCACAGTAAAGCATGAGATGTCATGGCAACCGACACTTTTTTACTGTACAATTTTACTGTGAAACGACTTAAATATTAGGTTGATCTGAATATGTAGAAAATTAACAGTGAGCCGCATATATACGTTTCTGCTGACAGTCTCGGGTGCTTTATTAAGCGTTAAAGTGAGTCGTAATGTTCTGCCGTTGTATTGAATCAAGTCTGCCAGATATTCATTAAATTATCTCCTTTTGTGTTTCACAGAAGAAAGAAAGTCATACGGGTTTGGACCGACATGAGGGTGAGTGAATAATGACAAAATTTCTTTACGTTTCACTTCTCTGAATGTGGTATTTCTTAAACTGGGCTGCAAGCTGTAAAACTGCTTAAAATTCTGGCTTAAAATTGGCAATTAAAACTGCTGTCCGTAACTTTTTTTAGTTAAAAATGAACAAAAATTTGTTATTGAGCAGGTACGTGACAGATCAGTGTTTAACACGACATTCTTACCGTACCCCAATTTGCTATGAGTTTATAATAATGATTTATAATTTGAGCTGTCAGGTTTGATTATGTGGGAAATGTAAACAGAAAGCAGATCTGAAGATCGCACGTCCAGATACTACAGATGATGCAGCGTTTGTAGCTTTTTCTTACCTGAAATTTAAACTTGTCATCAATGTTACATAAACTTTGCAAAGTATTCTGCAATGTTATGTTTCAAAAAAGTGGTTTCTAAACTAATGACATGATGTAATTTTGCAGTTACATAATGATGTAATTTCTGCCTTTAGTCCCAAAAAGAATCTTTTAGTAATATTGGTGTGCTAACAAGAACAGTGAAACTGCACATTTGTCATAATTTTTATCGCTTTTCTAAGTGCTACAGTATATTGAAAAAATGACCTGTTGTGATAAATACGGATTTCATGAGATTACCTCACAGCTGCACCACACCAGGAATACAAAATTCATTATTTAAAAGCTTTCCGGATAGATGGACACAGTGGTACAATGGACAGGGAAATGGGAGACTGCATTCACAAGATTTAAACTGAAAATGGGTTTTTCTTTGTGTACAAATTGGCATTAAAATAATGTAAAATAAACAGTGTACATTCATTTTGCATTATGCAGTTTGGCTTTACCGGCATTTATTTTAAACCAGGCACAGCCTCTGTTTGTGCTCACAGCATCTCAGAGTGAAATTGCGCTACGATACTCCCAGCAGTGTTTTGCATTATTTTGCAACATTAAGACATTCAAATCTATGCATGCAAGCGAAAGAGGAGGAGATGAAACTGGAAGTTCCTAAGCTGAGGCAGAATTTGTGAAGGGTAATTCTCCATGCACACAGATACATTCATCAATACAAATTACTCTAGAGCTTCCCGGTGTGATTGTGACTCTGAAAAATATGAAAGAGAGTGAGACAACAGCACTGAGACGTCCTCCAGTGATTCCGTTCTGCCGGCCTCCATTCATTTTGCTCTTCAATTGACTTAATGTGCTTTTCAGAACGTCACCCGCATGTTCCCTTCAAGGCGGTTTAATAAACATAACAAAGCATGATCTTTTGATGTTGCTGTCCTCCAGGACAACCGGGCTGAATGTTACATGCTGTTAAGTCAACACTAAAAGACCTCAGTGGGTTGCCTAGCAGGAGGTTTAGGGCAGAAGGGAGCTTGCTTATTCAGTACCTGTCCTAGATCAGGAAACATGGTAAATCGATGTATACCCAGAGGTAGCCACTGTTCTTGGATAGGGGAACACACTAAAAACCTTTGTTCCCAGGGGGATACATATGTTCTGAGATCAGAGAACACCATAAACAGCAGTTTCGTCTGTGACCCACAGAGATGCTCCTGTTTTTAGATTGACATAAAGAACTGCTTTAAATCTGATTTTAAGTTTCTAACTCGGTAAATACAGCAAACTGATTTATCTCACCAGGTAAATGCCATCACTCTATTTATTCTGTACTGGCTCACACAGATAGATACTAAATCTAGTTTAGATCCACTTGCTAATGTGGGTTTGGATACCGGAGCCAAATCCTCTAATGTTATCAATTCAAACTTTTTAGAATGTGTCTTATATTTCTAAATTTCACAGACCATGATATAAAACCCTCCTGGTCTAAATTGCATTAGCCTTCCTACAATGTACAGCCATTTTGATTGGTCAAATTAAGTCAGATCTTCAAGGCTATGTAGCCGCTGCTTCCAAACTCTCCCATGGGCAATTGTAGTGCTTGTGCCAGGGGCCACATGATAAATTTAGGCCTGAGTTCCTTCTAATGGCTTGATAGAGAGGCTTAATGTGCAGGGATGTGGTGCAGCAATGTTCTCGCTTTCTGTGCCAAGCTGGAAGACTTTCCGCTTCACTCTCTGAGGTCAAACTTAAACACGGGCTGGTAAATCACCCTTTTTACATAAGACACTTCTCATTGTTTCATTATCATTGGATGTTTTGCTATTAGTATTTACTAAATGACAGTTATGCATATGATAATTTTGATCGTTTGTTGGATTTTTGTTTGCTAAAGGAATTGTGGGATTGATTCAGCTGTTTTATATACATTTAGGCTTTTAGCAGCCACTTTTAACCAAAGTGACTTACAAGGTGAGGAAAACAAAGAAGGGATCAATCTTAAGGAGTTTTATTGTTATATGAAGGTTAAAATGACAACAGGGATAACCAGCAGGGATAACCAGCAAAATCCAAGTCTAATCTGACCTTGTGTTTCTCAGCCCTGCTGTGAAATTGTTGTGAGGATCTTGGAAGTGTTTGTTTGCATCTGTCAGATGTCTTCTGTCTAGTGCTGTATTCAGCCAGACAGCTGCACCAGCAGTCTCATTTTCAGAGACAATGATGAAAGATTAATGGTATCAGTGACATTTTAGCAAGTTCTCAGATGAGGTATTTTGGTTGGTAAACAGCCTGTTCTCTAATGTAGTGGTTTCTTGTAAATATGAGCACATTTTGTGACACCAGCAAAACAAACATGATTGATGATTCAAATAGTGCTAGTTGCCGTGGTCATAAAAATAGTGTAATTAGCATAATATATTCTGCCTCTAACGTTTTGAACAATTTCCCTGTTATGTTCTATTATCCAAATGGTTTCAACTAACTTGTGATGTAATATATTGTGAAACTATGTCTGCTTAAACTAGCCTAAGTTGCTGTAGCTGGTCTAAATGGTCTTTTGATGGTCTAGCTGGTCTAACCAGTCAGCAAGCTGTTCTATTGATGTTTGCTGCCTGTAAGTTTTCCAGACTCCTCTAAAACCAGCACACAGACCAGCGTGAGCAGGCAGTGAGAGCATCTAAGGCCATCAAACCAGTTTGGGCTGGTTTAAGGTGTTGTTTTCTTATTGGCTGTTATGCATTTTCTTCTGCTATGCTCTGTATGATTTATAGGAACACAGGGTGGCAGGATGTACCAGAGGTTTACCTTCCAATTACAGTAACAGGTCTGAAGTTATTTCTTCTTGTTGACACAGCGGGTTTAATGTATAAAACAGACTACTGAGCACAGTATTACAAGGTATCTTTCACAGAATATATAAAAGAAAAAACTACCTAAAGGGAAAGTTCACACAAAATTATTTAGCATATAATTTGTTTCCCCCTGTGGGGACAGTAAATGTTTCTCTCTCTGTTACAGTAAAATCATGATTACCGTAAAATCATGATTATTTTACTGTAAAAGAGACAGAATGGTTTACTGTTCCCACAATCATTTGTTACTGTAAAACTGCTGTAAAAACATTCTGTTATTACCTAAAACTGATCAGATAGCACTTGAAAAATGATCAGTGACCCATATGCTGACACTCTTGGTTGCTTAAAAGTAAAACATAATGGACTGCTATTGTATTGAACTCACCACTAGACAATTATCTGCTTTTGTGCCATGCAGATAAAAATGTAAGTTTGGTACCACTTGAGAGTAAAAATTGACGGAAACTATATTTTTGGCTGATCTAATCTATTAAGCAGAACAAAAACTTATTTTACAAATTAATTTCCTTTAAGAAGCCAGAAAAACAGTTCTGGCCTGTCATAAGTAGTTCTGATCTTTTTTATCTAACTTTGACTTAGTTTTTTGTGCCCAGCAGAGATGTCATCTTGACTGGAAACTGAATGTCAGATTTTCTCCTCTGCATTTAGTTATCTGGAAGTGTTAAGAGGTGCCTGGGAGTGTTTTGTAAGGTAGGTTTCCACTCCAGGTTTTGATCAGTAACTCTCTGTAGAGAGCTTAACCTGCTCACTAATTCTGGCCTTAAATCAAATGCCATTCAGAAATCTTTATCCACATCTCACTTTTCTCAGAGCACTATTATGTATTTGGCCCTGCTGAATAAAACAGCATAGCTGGTCACCATGAATGTTGCATTTTGGATACCCAGCAGCACAAGTAAGAATTTTATGTTAAATTTTAGAATTTACGAATGTGTCTGTAATGTAGCGTTCCATTAAGTAACAAAAACATTAAAGTTTTGAAGTTTTTAGCAACGTTCAAAAAGCTTTAAACTTTTTTAGACATGTTGTTATTTCTTGACGTATTGATGTTATTCAAACATATTTAATTCTGTTTTTTTAAACATTACACTAACTACCTAAGAATACTGTTTTTGATATGATATGATCCAGATTAGGTCCCCATGAGTCATGGTCTAACACAATCTCTCCTGCAATGTTGGAAACGTGGTTTGTTCAACACAAATGTAACTCTGGTCATCCTATATAATTTCAAAAACCGTAATTACCAGCACAATATTCCCATTTATGCCTGCATCGTTCCACAATACAGTGTATATATGATTTATTTAGTCAAAATAGCACTTGCAATGTCATATTGTATAAAACATGATTTACACACTAAATAAATGGCACGTTGTGTTCCTGAGGGAATGAGTAATGCACTGGCCGTTTTAGGTTTCCCATCTTTGACACCACAAGGGCCACTGAGGGCCATTAGACAGCAGCTGACTGAATAAAACACGTCTTGTGGCAGGGGCTGATTGTTGCCACTGTAATATTGATTTGATTGAGTTCAGAGATGTCAGTTACTGGCTAAACTGAGTGACATTCCTTTCCGGAATGACACCAAGCAGCTTTGAGATGATTTGATGAGATCAAGATGTGATGCAGCGAAGTATCTCATGAATCCAGAGCACCAGTGGGCTACGAGGGTCTCATTCTAATTTGATGTGGACAACAGCATTAAGTTAAAAATTGCGAACAGACAACTTAGAACCGAACTTGAATTTAGTGGCAGATGTCTTATATAATAGGAAAAAGTGGTCATGTAAGAATTGGTTTCGTGTTGTGACATGTGCGTCATAAACAATACAGCAGTGCATTTATTGTTAAAGTGCGATCACTCTGAGAAGACCGTGAGAAAACAGGGAAAGACACTCAAGCAGAGATAATGCCTGCTGGGGAGTCATCACTTTTAGGAGAATTATTCGCAGTGGAGTGTTCACTTAGCGTGTACCAAAGATAATCAAAAAAGGAACTCGCAGCAGGAGCGATAGAAGCTGCGGGTAAATTATACACGCCAGCAAGACCTATATCCGCCAATATAGCGCTAGCTCTGAAAATATGATGAACGCAAACAAACAGTTTGGCATGTTGCAGGGGAGATGAGAGCTGAACCAAAGCCAAGCTCATGCTACAAGACGGAAACTCGTCTTCCTTCATGTTGTACGTCTGTGACAAGAAAGCCCCAGATTATAGCAGCTGCTCTCTAATGCTCTTCTAGTGTGAACATTTGTACACTGTAGCTGCAAAAAGTTCAAATTCAGGCTGGTTTAAACAATGTTGACATGAACAACAACTGTGTGTGCATTTTTGTGAGAATTGTGAGTGTGTAGATCCAGTCAAGGAGAAGAATAAAAATGTTTAAATAACATTCCAGTACCCAAGCAATGACGTTAACACAAGGTCTAAAAACTGGATGTTATGAATGTTCCTAGAACGTTCAAAAAACATTTTACCGGTTTTTGTTTCTTAATGGAAACATTCTTACAATTTAAAGTTGTTAGCTTGATTTTCTCCTGAAGTTCATGTCAGGCTTAGTTCACAGATCTCACAGAGCAACTGTGTAGCTGTTTCCATCATATCAGAACGTTCTCGTATATGAAAAAGGCAGATGATATAAGAGGACACACCTGGTCGTTGTAGAATCATTGGTAATGAGCCATGATTGCATTGCATGAGTGAGTATGATTGTCACCATGACAACATCCTGATGATTGACTGCTGGCTAAATTGACTGCATATGATGTGTTATGTTTTCCTTACATGACTGAGGTGGTTCTCTTGTCTCCAACGCATTAAATGACTGCCAGTCATCAGTTATGTTCATTAGCGCATCCAAACAGCTGAAGGCTTCCAGGGATTTGGGATATGAGCTTGTTTTTGGAGTTCCAATGGGGTCAGTTCTTCACTGACAGCTGATGAGGTCAGTAAATCAACACAATGATGCCTCGTTATTTTTAACTGCCAGAGAAGCAGCGCAAAGACTCACTCATTGTGCCAAATGACAAGAAAATTAGTCATATGAGTAAGTCTGACAGTTTCTACCCCTCCACAGCAGAGATGAGTTCATAGGTCACAACCGCTTTAGACTTTAAAAGTTCTTGATGTATAGCAGCCGAATTCATTTGAGATTCCCTAGGGAGATCCTTGCTGTGACCAGTGGTGACTGGATCTTGCCCCAACAATGTTTGGTGTACAAAATGGAGGGCTTCAGAGATCACGTCTTTCTGTTTGTCTACAGATCAACACATCCTTGTTCCATTCCCAGACTGCAATCTGTCAGAGGTCCACTGGCCCAATCAGCGGCAAATGGAACGTGATTGTTTCCACCATGCATAATAATGTTTCATTTTCTCGGGCTGAAACAGATGTCCCCAGGAAATGCCAGCAGATTGTGGACTGCCATAAAGAACACTTTCAAGGTAATAACCTTGTTCTTCTCTAACTGGGTATGACTTGCTTTCCCCTTTAGTTAGAAATCACACAAGTGGAACAATGAAGTCTCATGTTCTGGCAACAGTTTGAAATTTTGCCTTCTCCAGAGATTGGTTTCATTAACAGCCTGTCTGAAAATGGGAAAATGTCTTATTCACTGTGTGATTTAAACAATGACTTTCAAAAGGGGGCCAAATCTTTTTTTCTTTTTTTAGGAATTTATCATGCAAGTTAAATTGTTGTTTTGTGTCCCTGCCATGATGATTTTTAATCCAAACACCGACATTATTTATGTAAAATTGATGTGAATTTATAATAAAATGATAAATAACAATATTTATGTCTTGTTAATATTCCATCCAATCTTGAGAAAAGCATATAAGCAGCTTTCTGTTGCTATGGTTACATCCTCAGCCAAACACTATGTTTGTGAGCATTTATTGCACCGGTGTAAAGGATTCAAATGCACAAACTTGTAATTTACCTTTTGTGGTTACTGAAACAAAATACCCACCATTGTTTAAATGGTTCAACAGTTAAATGGTTAAATGGTTTCATGTTTTAAAACACAAGCTTTTTGTTTGCTGTACCTTGAAAGACGAGCTGGAAACAATAGTTTCAGATGTAGAATTCTAAGAATTAATATTAACGTTTTTTTTCTAGGAAGAAAGCAAATAAAACAAAATATTACAGACTGGCTTTTCTTGTCTTTTAACATCTGTAGATGTAAGAATAGCATTCTAAGTGAATCAAATTGTTTGTTTTTACATTGAATTCAGACTGTGTTTTAACATTATAACTAAGTGCGCTCTTATGTTTCCTGTGCACGTACACTGTGTGGGAGTTTATCATTCTCCTATACATTCTGTTTTTAAAGTGAGCCGTGTGGCGATGTGATCTTGTGAACTTGAGCTGTGTAGTTACAAAGGTGACAAAAATGAAACAGTACGTTGACAAAGGTCATGCGTGTCAATTAAGGTTGCAGGTGTTCTTTAAGAAAGAGAAATTCCAAGAAGTCCAGAGACCAATGAGATTATTAAACCAACTGGATTGAAAAAAATGTTAACCAAGTTGCACAAGTACTGTACAGTAGCTTTAAAAAAAGGTTTGGTCAGTCCTTACAAGTCTTACCTATCACAGATCTTAAAAACTGATGACCCAGCGATTGTAAAGGTTTTAATCAAATTATCATAATTGAATCAAAGAATTAATTTTTTTCTGCTGGGTTCAGTCTCTGGTAATGAACAAGCAAACAGTGCTGCCAAAGTAACATTATTTACAGAACCAGTAAAATGCTCTATGCCTTTAACAGATCCGAAAACAATATTAAATGCATACACCAAAAATAAATGGCATGGACATCAGACATTATGTGAAATTGCTGGGATCAAGAATTTTATACACAATGCAGGACATGACACTCAATACTCACACATAAAGTTTTACCATCAGGAGTAAAATTCCCATCCTGTCAGAGGAAAAAGTTTTTTAGCCCAAAGTTTTTTAGTTGCATTTGAATCCTCACATTCTTAAAGGAAGCTGCACCACTAGGTTAATGTATATACTGTATAAATATAATGTCATAATTTATTTAATGATGTCTTCCAGGTGCAAATTCCAAAGATTCCTATAAATAGGATGTGCATTATGCTTCTGGATGATTCTAACCTCTAAGGAACTGCTCTGTGTCTCTGTGTTAGCATCCAGCTCTTTCCTTACTGTCTTCCTACGTCTCTCCTAGCGGCAGAGTTAATTACTAAGCTGGAAATAGCCATAATTCTTTTCTTGTCTCTCTTCCCTTAGAGGAAAGTCTGGGAATATCCACCAGCTTTATGTATATACCTCTTTAAGCAGCCTGAAGGTGTGATATATGTTGCTTCTCCATAAACAAGCCCAACTGTTCTCTCCCTCTGTCATTGGATTTCAAAATGTCAGTGTTTAATATCTTCTAACCATTCTTCAGCCTCGTCCCGCCGTCACTACAGTCAGAAACAGATGTTTTAGTTTCACGCTCCCAAGCGATTCTGTTTCCGACGCACTCCATCAATACTGAATGGGCACATCAGAGCCCCTCATATCTCAGGAGAGATTTGTGTGCATGTTTGACGGCTACCTTGTTTAAATATACAAAGTCATTCTGCAACATCTTGTCTCACCTTCTGTTGTTACTCAGGTTTTCTCCTCTTCTGCCTCAGAAAATGTGCAAATATCTTTCTGTGAATCAAACAGAACTGCAGAAGTAACAGGTTTCCCAACATGTTCCCAACACATCCCACCTAAAAACTTATGCCATTGGTTGATGTTGCTGTTTTGGTAACGCCCCAGTTGTTTGCTCATTTTGAGGAAATCAACCTGTAAAAGACTTGTTTCTGCAAATACTCCTAACC
>JAZGTK010008897.1:0-17804 GCA_036877625.1 Ambastaia sidthimunki | reverse complement strand
CCCCACTCCTCCCAATGGCTGACGTGACTGTAATTAGCTTGACTAGCATGTCTGTTGTGTTCACTAAAATTCACTTCAATTGTGGAAAAGGGCAGAAACATCACTGGCTTGCAGAAGTGATTGGTTTGTGAGGCTTAAAAGTCATTTCAGATGGGGTCTCAAGTAATCAATGTCAAATTCCTTAGACTTTCATCCATCTCAATTGCCATCCTTGGCTCTACAGTAAGACTGAGGTAATACTTCCTGCATTGTTATTAGGACTATGGATGCATTTCAATTGCAAATACATTTGCTGCATACTAAATTTATGCACACCTACTTTTTTGGTGATGATCCCTTTGCTGCATGTTAACCTTTGTACATTAGCTATACTTTATGCTTATACAGTCAAAAAAATACTACTTCAACTTCAGAATATAATACTGAGAAATTTTGCAAAGATGTTTTGTTGCTGAAGTATACCAAGATATTTAAGGGGGTTTTTATTT
Source organism: Ambastaia sidthimunki (assembly GCA_036877625.1). Taxonomy (NCBI): domain Eukaryota; kingdom Metazoa; phylum Chordata; class Actinopteri; order Cypriniformes; family Botiidae; genus Ambastaia; species Ambastaia sidthimunki. The sequence continues at coordinate 17,316 of JAZGTK010008897.1, read as the reverse complement.
TACCAAAATGTTTCATTACATAATAAATAAAAGAACAGAATTTTACACACATGTAAAATTTTCTAATGAAACCAACATTTCCAGTTGATAATATTTTTATCAGCTGTTTAACATTTACCCTAAATACTAATTAGTCCCAGATTACTCATGAAAAGTGTAAATTTGCAAAATATGAACTGCATTTATGTTATGGAAACTAAACAATGCGACTGTAGTAGGTCTCTGACACTTTTAAAAGAGGCATTTTAGAATTTCCAAGATTTGCTTTTCATGAGGTCATTCAGGGCCATCCTACCTCACCATGTATCAGTGGATAAAGAGAACTGTGTCAAATAAGTCTCTCTGATTAGTGTAAGGAGTAGCTTAAGCACTGTGCGTGCACTTTTGCTATAACATTTTTTATTTACTCTGATTTGAATTGCACTGTTTCTAATCTGGCAGTACATATAACGTCTATGTCAGTTGAGATGCAGTCTGTGTTGTTCTGAAGTCTCTTGAACTCCAGCCACATAAATCACATAGCAAAACACACTATGTTCGCTTTGTCTCTCAACTTAAATAGAAAGAGTCAGTAGAGTCAAACTCGCCCAGTACAGCATTGCACCAGAGGAACGCAATGCTCACTGCAGAGCCTCGTTTACTATTCACAAAGTGCATCACCCGCAGGAGATACCTCACAGAACGTCCCTTTGCATTACTGTCACCAAGACATCAAAACCAATATCTACACCATCTGTTCAAATACAATGATACCGGCTCACAAAGCTAGTGAATTACTGAAGATTACAAGCCCCTTCTTCTGCCACAGCATCTTTCAGATAGGGAGTTTGTCATTTGAATCTGAATAAAACAATTATCTGCTAGATGTTATCAGGAACTATGAGATATAAAGAGGGCTGGAACTGTCAAAGCAAAAGTGAAAATCCTGCTGCGACAGAAAACGAAGAGATAGTGGCGATAAAAGAAGATGACAGTTAATGTCCTCAGTTTGAATATAAATTGCCACCACAGAGAGATTATAGAATTCCACTAGAGTGTTCATTAGCTTCTCAGCAGTGATTGGATAATGGCTGAAGTGCCGCCACATTAATGCAGTCTGTGGGTAAAATCCTCAGTATTACTCAAAATTGTGAATTCTTTTATTACCATTCAACAGTTTGTGGCCAGAACAAAGCAGATACTTATGTTTTATGTGAATCAAGTTGACTCGTAAAATTTTATGAGCTAAATAATTTCAAAACATTGCCACCTCGTGTAATGTTCTTTGGTCCCAGATTGTTTTAAAATGTCTCGGTTTTTATTAATTTGTTTGGTTTTTATGTTATACTTCTTTTATGTCTGATTTTGTGCAGAATGAAGGAAGGATTTGTTAATGATTGTGTTGCTTTTTTTATTGGTCAATATGTTCTTGATGTATGCTATACATCTTCTGCCTTTCTGTCTTTTAAGAGGTCCTGTCTCATTATGTCATGTCTAGTGAGTGTTGTAGTCCCACATTCCTTATATATGTTATACAGTGGCCCTAAAATGTATTTCAACACTCAAGACATGAAAATGTATGACTTTTATGGCATTACATAATATATAAACAAAATGTAAGTAACAAAATATCAAGCCAAGTGACATTTATTTTAAAAGTAGACAACACAAGCACACTTTTCACTCCCAGCATCTCATTAATGGGAGGCATTCCTGCATGCCCGTGCTCTTGTGTTCCCTCCAGATTCATGTAAATCAGTCATGAAAATGAGAGATGGGAAAGAAAGGGAGAAAAGGAGAAGTAGATTTTCTTTAAGATCTCTCCACCTCAGTGTGAGATCAGGGAGAAAGGAGAGGCTCACGGGAGCTTCACAGCCATGACCAGCCAGGAATCGCTCGTCAAGACCTTCAACACGAGAACAACAGACAAACGATTGCTGAAGACAAAGAAGCTGATGACACGGTCTACAGATGCCCTAATATACTTGCAGGTGTACCTGGTGTGCATCAAGCACTGCCATGGGCCCGTTATATTGGTGGGATTAGACATGAGATTCATACACTGGTCACACTAAAGACATTCCCCATAGCGTCAAATGCTACCAGATGCAGTGTCTCATTCCCTTTCTCAGGGACCCAGGGTTACATGGCTAACCGAGAAACCTTTCCTGTGGCTTTGTTTATGCTTTGTCAGTAATTAGATTTAAGGGCAGTGTGATTTTGTTAAGAAGTCAACACACTGTTGCTCCCAAATACACATGACATTTATTCTCAACACATGGTGTTTGGAGTGAAATGTTGCTTAGTTTAGATTAGTGCCTGTATTAACTTGTGCAAGCTCTACGTGAGCTACTATTATTCATTTGCATTTATTCATAGATGCTTTTATCCAAATCAAATGATTTCCTGTTAATGAAAACTGAAGATGCTTTGTGAGGTCCTTGTTTATGCTTTTTGTTTGATCAGGTTTTGTTTTAAACCTTTATTTTTTAGCACAACAGTAATTGAAATTTCTCTCATAATTTACTTACCCTTATGCCAACCTAAGTGTCCAAGACTTTTAGCCAAACAAAATCTAAGTTATATTAATTGTTTCCTGGCTCCTCCCAGCTTTATAATAGTGCCTGATATTTTTAAGATCCAAAAAGCTCAATTAGGTCACATTAGCATTCACACCCCAAATGCGGTCACACACATTTCTGACTGCCTCTAAATGTTGCGATGTAGCAAAACACACCTGTGTGAACTTAAGCTGAATAGACTTCATACGCCCACTAAAAATCACCTTGGGATGAGTTGTTTAAAGGTCATTTAAAAATAGCTTAAAAAAGTAAAGTTAGTTCTGAGAAAGGTCTTAGTTTGCATATTTCACTTGGTTTGATATTTTGTTATTTAATGCAGTGACATTCAGATGTCCTTAAGTGTTTGGAGCCACTGTGTCACCCTACAGATTCTCATCATTCATTGGTTCAACCTTGATGGGTTGTATTTGTGTCCTTGTTTGCCCCGCCTCCTTAAACATAGACTCAAGTTGGTTGTTCTAGCTCAATTGATTTATTCATTACACACTGGGCCATCTGTCTGCATATAGAAACATGACCATGTCTGTTTTCTGTGTTATCATTATCAAGCTACATAATGTCTGTCCATTCACCTCATCTCTGCTCTTCAATGGCACTTCACTGAAGGACTAACATCATATTGCCTGAGCTACATGATAAACAGCTGCCCAACATAGTCAACATGCCTGTAACAAAACCAACAGAGGAACTAAATGAAAGTATATTTCATGTTCAGATACAATATGTTTACATCATAAGAGTTTATGTAATGTTATGTTCAGTACAATAAAACTACTGTACATCCTGTTGGTTTGTCTGTCAGAAACAGGCCATGTAGAAGGGAATCTCGGTCATACTGTGTCGGTCATCCTTTACCCCAAAATTTATTTTAAATCAAATTAAAGAAGCAAGAACAACTTCAATTTTTAGTACTATTAGGGCTATTAAGGATTTTGTATAAAAAAATTATGTGGAAAATAATAAATAATAATCATATGTTATTTACATTGTAAAAGATTTATTTATCATGGTAGCAGTTTGTACACTCCCTGTCCCCAATTTTCACTTTCATGGTACACAATGCAAAAAAATCTTAATGTGGCCCTATGACTAGAGTTCCTCAGTGAAGTTTCTTCATTTCACTAACCTGCAGTCAGTGCTCTCTGATTGGAGTGACAGCTCCGCCCTATCGCTCTCTTCTCCTATATCTCACTCTTTATCTCTGCCACTCTCTCTGTTGGAGCTTCACTCCTCACACATCCTCTCCACCTCTCTTATCTCCAGAACTCTGGTCACAAGGACTGTGATGTCCAGTATGCGGAACTGGATACTGCAGCTTTGGCTTCCAATTCCAGCCCACGAAGCTCTGTCCACACAGCCGGGGACCTTGTCGAGTATGCAACCATCCAGCCTAGCTCATACTAACGCATGCCATTGTAGGCCTTTACCCAATGAAGGTACACAGATTGATGCACTCCTATGTTCTTTTCCTCTGTTTTATTTTACTCCTCACTATATGTCACTGAGCACTGAATTCCTTGTGTGTTTCCTTTGTGTGTCTTATTTTTCTGTAGGTTTCGTTTGTTTAGGTTTGCTTTTATCTTACAATCTACTGTATGTTGCTGCCCTCTAATTGGCTAGACAATTTGATGTAATAGGAGATTCACTTACCATTCATCTAGGAAACTAACCCTAACTAAAGAAACTAACCATCTAACTGGAAATGGACATCTGGCAATGGACGGTGGCCGCAAAAACGCTAGCACAAGCACATTTTAACCAAAACCTTTCATAAAAATAACTTTGTTGGGTTTCTGATTTCAAATGATATAACAATTTAAGATAAAGACAAAAAGTATTTGGACACTTTTTGGTTGTCAAATGTTCCATAGTTATTGTAATGATCTACACCTGTGGTCACTCTGCTTGGACACTTACTTGACTGGCTTCACACAGCCACTAAAATTACCTGGCATTTCAAAATGGGAATCCCAAAATGGCTCTTTAAAGTGAAGTTTGTGCTGAGAAAAAATTATATCTTGTCAAAATAAATTCTAGGTGTTTAGTTCATAGAAAAGAACAATCAATCCAGCCTTGGCAAAGTAAAAATGCTTTTACATACTGTAAAAGTTTCCCCACACAGTTTAAACCATTGACTCACTGACACAGTACTGACTTGGGCAAAAATCTGGGAAAGGAATCAAAGTAGCAGGTTTGGTATCCAAAACAAGGTTGTCTTTTTTGACAACCTGAATTCTTTCTCAGAACTGTATAATAATCGCTGTTGCTGAGTATTTCCTGTTTGACTGATCCTGTCAGTGTCTAGTTTGGTTGCGCGTATAGCACACGTGGCTTGATTCAGCACTTGTGCTATCTGAAGAGTGTTATTTTAGAGCTGGGATTGATTACATGCAAGCAAATGATGCCTTATGTGTTATTGATTAGGTGAGGAAAAGCAGGTCTCATGAGGATTGGGAAGACATATAATAGTAGACGTATGATTAATTGCAATTATGATCGCCATATGTTAAGCAGCTGCCTTCAATGTGACTAAATACTGAAGCTGCTTAATTAGAACTAATGAGCTACCATGATAGTGACATGATAACATGTCAGTTTGATGGTGTACCTGACTTAATGATGATTTTTTTTCTGTATTAAAATACTTTTAGCTGTATTAGCTTAATGTGACACCCATAATTTGTGTTCTTTATTTGTTTAAACACCTAAGATCAGTCATTATTTTTGCAATTCTATTCATTCTGTCATTATTAAGGCATTACAGTGTGTTAAATTGACATGTAATAATTATTTTTTTTACTTAAAATGTATTATATTTTCATAAAAGGTCAATCAATTTGAATTATCAGTTTGAATTGCAATTTTTATAAATCCTAAATAATACATATATATATGAATCATCTACATCAACCATATTTAACAAACTATGGACTCTTTATATTTAAATTTTTTACCTGAAATTAGACGCAGCTGTAAATATAACATCTGCACTTTTTATCTTTAACGTTTACTTATTTTGCTTGCTCAGTTGGTTTCAAAGAGTCCTTTTAACATTATCTCCACTGTGTAAGATAAATATACAGAAGGGTGCCTGCTATCGTCCCAGTGTACAGGAGATTTCCCATCAGTTCACAAACTCATCTCTGTTTCTTTCGATAAAAGCAGCTGAGAGGAAGAAGAAAGCTCCAAAATAAAATTCTCAGGGGTGAAGTCTGAGTCAGCTTTACTGTTAAAACAAGCAATTAATATCACAGCGTGGAGTTCTCTGAGTGTCACCACTGCTGAGCAGAACCATCGTAAAATGTAAAACAAGAAAAAAAAAATAGCTTAGCAAAAGGCTTTTGTCTTTAACAGTCTTTTTAATAGAACTAATAATGTAGAGTTTTATTGCAAAAGACCTACGTAAATGAATAAACCAGCTAAATTAATGAAACATTAACCGCTAAAAGTGTTTTACCTCGAGGGGTGTATTACACTATAGACCCTGTGACTGAAAATTATTACTTTATTATTTGTAACGAAGTGCTACGGTACTACCTTACCATATACAGTGATGTACATGCATGTAGTGTATCATTTAGTACCATGGTATAAATCAAACCATAGTACCATCAGAAACCATCACTGTAGCGTAAGGACACTAAGGCCCACAGGCAAGATTAATGTTTAGTACTTCAAATCAAAGACATCATAATATATGAATATTTCATTTCTCTAGCTTTTAAAGTATTTGTCGCTGCTAAGAAATTGGTATCGTAAGTCAAGAATTCATGTCAAAAGTATTTCACTGTAAACCAATGATTGTGCTGCATGGTTAAAATATTAAATATAGTCATATTCAAATAAGAACAAGAAGAAGAAACATTGTTTTCCAGGGTGAATGTTCTCTACTTACATGCATATATTTTGAAACGGAACCCTTCTATTCAAGAAAATAAAGTACAATGAAACAAAATCACTAAAAATGTTATATTTCTATCTTTATGCCATTTAAATTTATATTCTATTTTATATTTTTATAAATGTTATTTTAATTTATCAATAATCACACAGAATTTCAAAACTATGCACTCAACCACATGGAATATCTCAAACTTGTCAACAAAATACTTTTATTTTGAAGTTTTAGGTTTCGCATCTACCAAAATTGTGATGGTGCTTTTTAGTAGATGTGAATCTTTGAATACATTAGTCAGTCATTAGGCAGTACATTTGGAAAATTGAGTTTCTCTTTTTCATTCTTAGGACTGAGGTGCATTGTCTCTAATTGCTTAAATGATTCAATTACATTTGCTTTGAATTGCAATTTCCAACTGTTTTTATTTTCCATTAGTACTTATTAACATTAATGTAATTCAATTTCATTTGTAATGTCATTCAAGACCAACTTTGGCCTTTAAAATGATAAATGCCTCTCCAGCTTATGCCTCAAATAAGGCTTTAGCCATTTGACCCATATTACCATAATGATTAATCACTGACATTCTAATATCTGTCATTAGAGACCAAACATGGCTTTATCTCTGATCCTTCCAGATGATGTCTCAAAAATATGAAAAACTTACAGTCTGAAATATCTGTCTGGCATCTAAAGGATTTTACAGTGGCTTTTAAGTATTATGCATCAAGTTTTACATCTTGTTGTGCTTTTTGTTCGTCTGACATCACTCTTGTCAGTTGCTAGCTCTGTGAAGTTTCCTCCAAACATTACATTGCTTTTGTTTGCAAATTCTGTCTTGATCATCTTGATATGAAACACAGTGTGTGTCTCTGTGTGTGTTTGCATTTGTCTGTGTGTGTGAGAGAGTGAAAAAGGGAGCAGCAGGATAAACAGACAGTGAGAGAAAGGTGTGTGATTATTTTAAACGTCAAATCAACCGTTACTATGTTCTACTGCTGCTGCAGTAGTGAAAATAGCATAAGATGCCATAAGATTCAAAGTGTACTTTGACATGATATTGTTCTTAAGGGGGCGTCTTATGCCATCTACCACTGTAACATCGGTACAATTAAAACACTTGTTCATCAGATGATAAAATGCGCCAGAACCTGTTTTACATTTCACCTTGTCTATACTAATGTGAATTTACCCTTTTACTATCTAACAAATTTAGCATTGCATAATACAAATACACTGGGTACATTATTTATTTTATTTTTTTTTTTACCGTAAAATAGGGAGCCTTATCCAGCTGTTGAGCATAAAATTACATCTTACCTGTTTGTGCCTCTTATGGGTCTCTTTTTATAGATTATGGGATTTCAGAGTTTAAATATTATCTTTGTATCTGGATTTTCTCCTACAATTGGTTGGAAAAATAGAAATGTATGCAAATGATTTTTACATACCTTAAGAGTACTGAGTTACAATTTTTTTATAGATTGTATAGGTTTTGGATTAAACTGATGAGAAATGTTTCAATTCAGTGATATTAAATGATTTTTTTCTTTCTTAAGAGTTATTCTGTTTCTAGGGGAATGTGTCATGCTGTAATGCTAAGAAAGGTGCACTTGACTGGCACTTGAACTCCGATTTCCATTTTGAAACTTGATTTTGCCAGGTGCACAATGTCACACCAACATGTCGACACTCAGGAAGATGTATGACACCAGCAACTCATTTATGCATTTGGCAGACGCTTAGCGACATACAGTATGTTGAAGTTATAAGTTATGAAAAATACATTTTGTCAGTACATCAGCTCCCTGGGAATCAAACCCACAACCTTTGCACTGCTAACGCAATACTCCACCAACTGAGCTACACAGCAACACCAAAGTCATTGGTTCCAGAGGGTTTCTAGATAACAAACAAACTAATAAAATGTATAACCTGAAGTTACTATAAATTTAACTTTCTGCCAAATGCATAGATGCATGTAATACTAGCCACCAGTATTAGTGTATAGTGCTCAGTGAGTGTATATTCTTTTAATTAACATTCTTCCGACTAGTTTCTTGCTGTTTCGCTCTATAGTCTGCATTACTTTTCCCTGAAAGTTCACTTCTTCTGTTTAACTTAGAATAACTGTTGTTGTTTTAATTACAGTAATAGTTCCTGTAGCTCAACTTGTAGAGCATTGTTAGCAGCACAAAGGTTGTGGGTTCAATCCCAGGGAACACAAGTACTGATAAAAATGTATACCTTGAATTCACTGTAAGATGCTTTGGATAAAAGCGTCTGCCAAATTAATAAATGTAAATGTTTTTTTTGCCCTCCCCATGAGAGTGTAATTTCGCTCCTTTAAACATACACTGCAATGCCCTTCTCCTCCAGAGTGGGCGGGATTATGAGTAATATAGCCAGTAATGAACCTGGCAGAGGAGAAAGAAGTTAAGAAATTTAGAGACAATGTGGAGCATGAATCCAGCGGGCAGCCCGGGGTACTGATGTGTTCTTGTAATTGAGCCGCAGAACAGATGTTGTTAAATGAGAGATGGCTAACGATAACAAGTTCATTACTTGTGTAGTTGTACTGTTGTTCGGTGAGAGGGTAAGCGTACACTGTTAAATTGTGCTGTGGAAAAGTTATTGAATATCTTTGGAATTTGCAGAGGGAATTAGCCACGCAAGCCGCTTGTGTGTCTCATGAATTTGACACTGAATATGTCTTACTATGCAGTGCAATATCTTCAAGATCTGTACTGCTTGTTATACACACACACACCTCAGTTAATAAGAATGTCACGTTTATCTTGGTAAAGAATTACAACAACCCATGTGAATTTAATCTTACTTTAGCGTTATTATTTTTATCCCAAAATAAATCATTATCAGTATGAAAACCCTTCAGGGTGAAGTTGTCACGGTGTGCCTCATTGTTTGTTTTCAAAACAGATGTGAGGATCAGTTTTGCTGTTTGGCAGTAATATTTAGAAATACCCTGGTTGGGTTATTGGTGTTTTTTGCTATGTCCAGCATAGCAATTACTGTTGTTCATGGTTAGGATTATCGATTGAACAAACTTTTAACCTTGAGTATTACATTTCAACTCCAGACATAAATAATACCTTAAATCTTGTGATTTACAGAGTAAAAGTCTGCTATTACTGTTAGGATTATCAGTTGTTTGACCGCAAACTGGGTAAAAATGATCCTATGAACTTACACTGAATTAAAGCTGCGAGCCATAAAGATTTGGGTTGGGCTCCTTTGAATTGTGCTTGTAATGAACCAGAATACACAATAGCATCTTTCTAGTAACCACCAATAACATAACTGCAAAACTGCAACTGTTTTTCTTTTCATTATATGCAAAGTTGCTTTGAAACAATGCAACATTGTAAAAAAGCGCTATATAGATAAAACTAAATCTAATCGAAAAAAGGCACTTTTACCATATATCACAACACACCCACAACACCCTAGCATCAGGGCATATACATTTTATATATATTTCATATACAATCATATACATTTTATATATAATGTATATCACTGCATTGATGTAATTGTACCACTAAAGACCATATGAGCATAAAAAGATGGTCTGGTGTGTACAGATGAATGGAGACAAACTGACAGGTGTGTTTCTCTGAGCTACTGTAGGCCAAATAAGAAAGAGCTTAAAGATATGACTGTTTTCTAATCAGCTGTACAGATTATTTGTGCATTCTGTATAATGGAGTGCAGACAATTTCTTTATTCAGGAAAACAAAAGAGAAAATTAAGTCATGTTTTAAGTTGTCAAAGGAGCTCTCAAACTGACAAATAAAGTGGATTCCACGCTTTTTTAAATGGAGGTCCATTTCAATCAGTGGATATTATTCGAAAGCATTTTCAATCAGCATTGTAACCAGCTTTATGTAGAGTTACTAGAGGGGCCAGAAGGTCAAACTCCTTCTATGAAGATAGCGAAATAATTGCTTTGGCAAATTCCAAAGTTCTGGAACTCGGCAAAGCTGCGACGAGAGACTCATTACATTGTCAGAGTAGATAAAAGAAGCCTATTTAGGTTAAATTCCCTTAGGTGGACTATCGGTCCCCATTCGCCAACCTCACTGTTAAGGGTATGGCGAAAAAAGGACGTCTCACTGGGCCAGTGATTTTCATTTAGATTAGTGCTGTATGGAACAGGAATGAAGCGTCTCATAATGTCTGTGAGGAAAGTGCCGTCAAAATGGTCCACCAACTCCTTCTGTAGACGTTCCATTACTTATGCTTTTTAAGAAAACAAGCTTGATTTCAAAGGAAGCAGATGTTTTTGTGTATGTGTTTGTTTATTTTAGTGTATGTGTCTAGGAATCTCAATAGTCTTGTAATATCAGCACTAAAAAGACTTGAAATCAAAGTGTAGTTTCACAGCATTGTTGGTTTGCATATTAGTTCAGCTAACATTAAAGCTTCAGCATTTTTCTTTGTTTAATTTCCCAAGGCAGCAAATGAACCCTCTTAATTTCTATCTGTTCACTGTAAATGTGTATAAACATCATTTTGTTTTTCTACTTTGTTTTTATCAGAGGGGCTATAGAATCAACATACCCAACAGTTCCCCTTAATGAATTCTAATTGCATTCAATATTAATTAAAACACTTTTTCCCAATTATTTCCCTTTTTAATTAGATGAAAAAAATCAACACTGCTAATTAATAAGTCACCCTTCTAGCTTTGTTTGTGTCATTTGATTATTTATATATATATATATATATAGTCATCTGTGAGTCATCTGTGCCTCACATAATGTACATACAAACTTTGTATTATAATCACTCGGCAAACCCTTTGTTTTGTTTAGAACAAATGCGATGAACATACTGTAGTTTAAACATTTGGCTTAAGGCTAATCTCACTTAGTCTGTTTCCTCGGCAACCAATTAAATAAATATAACCATAACTAATAAAGACCCACGAATCCCTGGAAATAAAATAATGTTTATTATAATAATAGGAAACCTGCTCAAGAACACTTAAAGGCATGTTGTGAAGACCAATATGTATATTTAAACCATTTTCTCCCCTCAATAATGCTGTATAATTTGGATTTACCTCTGGAGTTATAAACGCAGATACAGATGATGGCTAGAAAGCAAATAATTCTTTCAACACCTTCAGTGTTAACAGCACCATCAGTGGAAATGATTTAAGTTTAGATCTCCCTGCTGGGTGACAGAAAGCACCTTCTGCTTTATCAAGCATCTGATTATAGGCTAGTTTGAAGCCAAGTTGTGCTTTCATTCTTCTCTACAGATAAGAAGCCACTGAACTTGTAACAAAGGATTGTCCCTTTGTACAAGAGCATAAAGATCTTTAACTCTTTTAACTGTGTAACTTAAGATTTTAAATGCTGTAACGAACAAAAAACAACGTACTATGTTTTATCTAATGGAAAAGATTTGTATTTGTAAAAGTAAATGTATTGGTCAGGTCTTTTGATGGTTCATTGTATAGTTTCCATACTGTTTTACAGTATCTAAGAGTATCTTAGAGTATCTAATGTTTTGCTACATTAAAACATCCTAAGTGTAACTGCAACAAAAACTAGCCATGTCCTACATACCAGTCCTGTTTTGTTCCGTGTTTTCATGTGCAATCAAAGATGTGTTTGACATCTGATGAACGTGTGATCCAATTCTTTCATACACCCATCTGTCTATCTCCACTCTGTGGTTCCATCTAAACCTCATGTGTCAAGCTTGTGTCCTTCACTGTCAGTTATGAGAACAGAAGGTGGCCCAGGGTTTAGCCCTGGGGTACACCATTCAGTATGTATTTTAAAAATGCTCCTCCTTCCATTAACATACTGCTCACAGCTTGGGAATCATCATTGTCATAGATGTAAAGATGCTTAAGGATTCTGCGTAAGTCACCCTTCCATTCATTTCATTTTTATGTTTATCTCTTTCTGACCATGTATACACCTGATATTATTTCATTTAAATATTAATATGTACACTACCAGTCAAAAGTTTAGAAACATTTGACTGAAATGATTCTTATTATCCTGAAAATCTTTTTATCTAAAGCTGTTTGTTTAAATGTTAAAAAATATTATTGTAGAGTAAAATATAACTGTACGAACATATTAATTTCTGTTTTTAAAAAAAAATAATTGTATTTAAAAAATGTTTTTAAAATGAATGGTTTGGACCAAATAATGAAGAACAAGCAGCCAATAAGGGTATAGAGGGGAACTTCTTCAAAACTCTTTAAAAAGGTAATTACTCTTATAAAACGTCAATAAAACATTTTTGTTTAATTTATTTTCATATTTTTAATCATAGCATAATTCCCAAAGTTACATTGTGTTATTTCATAGTTTTGAGGAATTTACTATTATTCTAAAATGTGAACAAAAAATATTAATAGAAAATGAGTGAGTGTTTCCAAACTTTTGACTTGTAGTGTATACAAGTGTACATGGGGTCCAATATAGTTGATCACTCAAAGCATTTGCAGAGTGACAAAACCATAGAGCTCATTAATGTACAGGCAGCGTTCCTGTAGCTCATCTGGCACCGGCGTATGTTCCCTGAGAACATACAATTTGAAAAAAAAAATATTCCTTTAAGGCATTTTAAATCACTGCGGGTAAGTGTTTGCTAAATGCTTTCATGTAATAACGGCACCAAAACAAACTCGCCAGATCAAATGAAGACAATGATTAAATAGAGACAAACATTCAATCAGCTTTAAAGCCTGGAAATATGAGACCCTTCCACTTGACAAAATTGAGTAACAGGTGGTCACAGAAGACATTACATCGCAATCAAAATGAAACGGCATTTGCAGCTTATTTCACTTGCATATTGTGATGTTTTGTGATGTTGTATACTTGCTTGTAACGTTTTCAATGTAACTCCTGGTTTTACAATAAATTACTATTACACACTTGTTCCTGTACTTCACAGAGCATTGTGCTAGCAACACCAATATCATGGTTTCTATTCCCAGGAACCACACAAACTGAATAAATAGTTACTTGGATAAAAGTGTCTGTTAAATGTAAAATGTTTTATTTTCCAGCTCTGGTAAGAGGTTATACATTCTTAATTTCAGATTGTGTATTTTTATCATCAACCAGAACACATTGTTATTAATTTGCCTCAAAGAAATATAGTAATTCAGACTGGTTGGTTTCAAATGGGAGACCATGGCAATACTGTTGGAGTTCCTGGAATTATGTAAAAAGCAATAAAAATAATACAATTTTTCTAAAAGTGGTTTAATTTGTTCTGTAGCTTTATTTAAAATTAATGCTTAAAAGACACAACCTTTCTTTGACTGATTCACAGAGCGTAAAACCATCAATACCTCTGTCAAAGAATACAGTGGGGTGTTAAATGTAGAACATGAAAAGGTAGTTAAAGAAGTTAATCGTTAATAGATAGAAAATAGTTGTAACCAATATATGTTGTGTGCAGTATATGGTTTATTTTATACATAAAATCTAAAACTTTTTGGTAACCACCTACACCGGTTGCTCTCATTCTCTTTTTTCCACAGAACTCTGGGAATGAAAAGCTCCCGGCCCCAGCTGACTATGTGAGCTACCACCCGGGCAACCAGGAACAATTTGTCGATCCTCCACTGCCTTCTGCCTACCCACCTGTTACCTACCTTCCACAGAAGCCTTATACTCAGCACCCTACTAATACCCCAATGTACACCTTTCAGCCCAACGCTGCCCCTTCTACCCCCCGACCCCCTTTCAACTACCCCAAAGAGCAGTCTGTCTAGATCCAGGGCGCTCCGAGCTTGGGAGAAGCCCCTTGTGACAGCTCCGTTACCCCATTCTGTACAGGATAACGATACGAGTCACACCTGGAGAGAACAACACCACCTTCCTGTTTGCTATTGTCCTATGCTGGCCACATCAGGACGCGGACGGTCTCTCGGAACAATGAAATAAAATGTCAGTATTTTTAGTGGACCTGAAACCGTGTGTATTGTGCACTGCATGTTTCACTATGAGGCTGTGGTTAGGATTCCCTAGTCTTGTGTAGTAATTATAGAGACACCTCACCATGAGTCTAACAACAGCACACCTCACTTCTCCTGAACACAGGGTATCAGCCTTTGCTTTGCCTATAACCTCACTTAAATCTTGCCTCATTTTATTTTCATTCTGCCAAGTGTCTGACCATTTACGGTATTTAAAGGAACAGTACACCCCAAAATGAAAATGATCATTTATTCAATCTCATGTCATTCCAAACCCATACCTGTAAGCTGTATTATTCCAGTGTTTCCAAATATTTATAAGAATCTTCATACAGCTCTTCAAGGACAATCCAGAGTGACTACCAATGTCATACTTCAAAAACACATTCAAAGCATCATAACATTGGGAAGATAGTATGCTTTATTTCTTCTAAGGCCATACAATATATTTCTGTGAACAGACTGAGATATATCGCTATTCATTGGTAGTCTTTTTGTCCAACCAAGCTTTGATATCTTATTTATTTTGGGTGAACTATCTCCTTAACATTATGTCATCTTTTTGGTTTACTTTCTGTTTTCTTATTCATCATTTTAAAGAGATCATTACGTTTAAATGTTTAAAAATATGTGTTAATCTTCACCCTTCTACTTTGCAGATTATATTTGCTTGCTTCCTGTTGTACATGCTTAAGTTAAGTGACTGTAACGTAAAGAACGTTATTTTAATTTATGACTTTTTTTCAAAATAACACGGCCCATGTCTGCAACAATCATACGCTAATATGATTAGAAGGGTAAATCTGTCTTGCACAGATATCGGTACCAAATGGCATCAAAATAATATTCGGTAATCAGAATCGGAAATGTGAATGTTCCCTTTGTTCTAAACAAGGAATGAAAGGGCTCACATCTGCTCATACAATATCATCTTATCATCACAAGTAAAAGTCTTTATGTTTGATAACAGAAACGCTGTCATCTTATGTTGCTTGTGATTACCAGCGAATATAACATTTGCTTTACATAAATGTTTACATTTGGTATTATCAAAGATTGAAAGGAAAAAATACATAGTGTTCAACAGAACACTCGTAGTTTCAAGTGACACAGATAATCACAATTTCATTCTTTCAGTTTTATTTCCTCAATCATTTGTTGTTTAAAAAAAGTAAATTTAATTTGCTGCTGTGTTTATAAGTGTAGGTTGTCCTCAAAAACGCATGTGTTTCCATGCTTTGTACATTCCTATGTTTTAATCTCTAAAAAGTCATGCTTTTTGGATCAAACTAATTTGGTTTAGTTTGACTGGTTGACCTACACAAAGTGTTATCAGGGATAATCCTATTTTTTTCCTTATTGAGCTATTTTTAAAAGAAATGCATATGTCTGCATATTTTTATAGAGCAATTCTTAGCATACGATTAACCTTCTTCTAGAACATATTTCAGAGTAAAATTCAGTTCTGTTTCCATATGAAGAGCCTATACAAATCACCACTGCCCTCTTAAAAACCTCAAGCAGACCTCTTTATGTCATGAAATCTTCGGATAGGAATGATGCTCGTGTTGTCAGGCCATGTCAAATGTATATGCTGGAAAAGAAAAAAATGTTTGTGCTCAATGTTTGTGCTCAGTGTGAAAGTTAAAAGTGAAACGAGAAACCCTTTAGAGTTGTTCAGGACTGGTTTTGAAAATGTATCCTTTGCAGTGGTATTTGGGCTATGTTTAAATATGTATAAGCTACCTGCCTTGCACACCTTTTGTCTGGCATTGATTTCTGTGTGTATTAGTATAGCATTAGAGTCAACTGTAGTTCCTGGATCGCATTGCTGGATAAAGGTACCTGTCCCCATGTCACATATTGTTCATTATTGCTCCCACCTGTAATATTATTATTATTTTCAACATTGTCATCAGGCATCGCCACTAGTTTTTGGTTATCCAACTGCCTCAAAAAATTTTCAGTTGTAAATTATATTTTTATTTTGAAATTGTGAAATTATTTGACTTCTATGTATGCAATCCTAAATATTTTGTTTTATACATGTGAACTGTAGCTTTTTGTTGATATTTTTGAACACTATGTATACAATATATCTTCATGTTTGTAAAGGAAAATCATTGTTCAAGTCCTCGTGAACATAAACTCATGATATGTGTCACTGCTTGTTATTCTTCTGTATGTGAAGCATTTTAACTTTGTCTTTTTTTACATGGGGAATATGTTTGTTGTAAAATTAGCTTTATGTACCAGATCTGTGAAACAAAAAATCATGCAAATGAACATTAAACCTCACAAAATCTACATTGCATCTGTTTTCCTGTTGTTTGGAGTTTTGATACGCAAATCTAGTTAAACTGAAGATTTAGAAAAGGTGGTTAGCTGCTACAAGGAAATTTGTAATCTTAGTTAAAGTATCAAACTTGTATATCATTTTACAGTAAACAACTAACTAAACTACTAAAACACACTGTCATCTAGCTTGTAATAGTAAAACTATCAATTGAACAGTATAAACTGAAATGAATCAGTAAAAATATTTTTATACCGGTTTTAAAAACGTGTGGATGGATTTGACTTGGTTGTACTTCAGCTTGAGTCTAACTAAACAATATGCCTGCTGGATAAAAAACCTATGACACTACTTAAAGTGTTTTAAATTTTATTTATTTAGTGTTTTCTCTTTTTTGATCATTGGCTCACCTTCAAAATTTGAGTGTAGGGAGGCCAAGAGAGCGTTTGTAACCATTGTGGCTCTTGTAAAAATGTAAAATGGTTGCAATAGCACCATCTACTGTGTTGGAGTGTCAACAAGATACTGGTGCTGAATTATTCATAATATTGTCATATGTGTAGTTTTAGTACTGTAT
>JAZGTK010008895.1:0-17807 GCA_036877625.1 Ambastaia sidthimunki | reverse complement strand
GCTGAGAAAGGTAACTTATGAATTCAGAGTTTGAGTCTCTCTCTTAATACATTTACATTTATTCATTTGGCAGACGCTTTTATCCAAAGTGACTTACAGTGAATTTAAGGTCTACATTTTTATCAGTACTTGTGTTTCCTGGGATTGAACCCACAACCTTTGCGCTGCTAACGCAATGCTCTACCAGTTGAGCTACAGGAATTTATTACTCTTCTTTCGTGTTAAAATATATATTTGTGTTTCTATCTATGTATCTATCTATCTATCTATCTATATATATATATATCTATATATATATATCTATATAAGCAGGTCTTTGTGAGGATGTGGGTGTTAACTTTCGCTACAAGACATTTCAAGAGGAATGAATCCTCAGAAGCGGCACGTAGAGATTTCAAACAATGCTCTTGTCTTGAGGTTCGATGGGTTTTTATAAACGCACGACGCTTGAACAAAAGAACAAATTCACTTTCCGTACCCATTACAGAGCCATTACAAAAATAAAACCTTCCAGACCGATCAAAGCATTATGACACATCAAAGATTCATTTACAGCAGATTTGTGTGAGTGGCTCTGAATTACAGTTTCCACCTCATGTATGTGCCAATATTTGTAAATTGCTTCTTTTTTCTATTTTTTTATTCAATTTGCTTATTCTGACCCTTCGGATAGACCCGACACCTCCTTAACTGATTATAACATAAAATGGGCCCTTGGTAAGACGGCACCATTTGAGAAGGAGATTCAAGACAAATAATTGAGTCGAGAGAACTACAGAGGTGGAACACGAGAGGTAGAATGAAAGATGAATCATGAGTTTAAACTCCACTAAATCAACTGCTTTCCAGCTACACACTGTGTTCAAGTTTCAGTTCGAACATAAATAACACAAAAGGACATTCCTCTCACTGTCAGAGGTATAAAAATGTCACTCAGAAGTCTCTAATCTGTCATCAGTGGGTTTGGCAACTTCTTGGGGAACATGCCAACGAGAGCTTTGATCAGCACTGAGGTTCTGCACAGTTTACAATCTAATGTCAGTTTCTAAGGAGGCGTAAACACACAGGAAGGCCTCACACATTTAAAAACATTAAAACATCGCCAGTCACGACAGCACACCAGAAAATGTGGGAAGAGAAAATCGTCACACTTCTGAATCGCTCAAGAAATGGAGTTCACACTTACGGCTTGACACGACATGGACAACGTTGTTGATGGTTGGAAATGCACCTAAAATGCCTCAATTTTATGAATATTTGACCATCAATAAGCCCAAAAGTCAGGGCACCTAGGAACCAGCAAACAGGCCCTAGAGACTATTTTAAAGCAAAAACAGCTTTTAGAGAATAATCGCAAAGTATGTTTATCAGCTCTTATGCATTACGTTGATTGTCAATCATCAGACTAAGTACATGTCCTTGTTTTAATCTTTGATAGTCAGTAACCCAAACTTCTCCTGGTGTAATCAGAATTGTTATATTGTATTAAAGGGTGACGGCTGAAGGGCCTCAGAGCTCAGTTTCACTGACTGACTTCTGACAGACCCTCTGTTTAATTTACTACAGTCCACTGTTCTACTTTACGCCTGGAAAATCTTAGATTACGCTGAGCACCGGCGTCCGTTTGGGTGAGATGCCAAACAAAAGCAGACAGGACTGATTGATTACAACCTGGATTTCATTGGATAAGATACTCTAAAGTGCTTTTCAAAAGAACTTCACACATGACCTACAGCTGATGGGTCACAACCCCAAAATCAAGACCACAAATGCAAAAATGAACTGCTAACCGAATGATAACTAAGCAAATGACTACAAGCAAAACTAACAATTAGTAACTTTAAAAAGGAAGGTGATAAACTCTCATATCTTTGGTTGTTGTTGTTGTATAAACAAATTAAATATAAACAAATTAAAGTTAACATTTAAACGTATAAACAACTTTTACTTCAAGGACATCTTTGTTAACTTTTGGGTACTAAATTTCGGTTCTGTGTTTGGTCACCTGATTCCAAAGTCTGATCTGAAAGACAGCCGGATGAGAACCACCGGTTTACCAGGAAGAACTTACAAAGTCAAGCACATGAAAACAAAAACGAGCTACATTTCAACAGGTAATAATGGTGAATTCTGGGATGTGTACATCATGCACTGACTCATGCGAATGATTAAAGACACCATACGTCCTCATCTATTACAAGCTGTAGCTCCTCCACCAAACCTGACAGTAATTACTGATCATCTCATCTAATGGCTCTGTTAGTCCTGACAGCCATCAACACACCGAGTTTGGGTGGGGAGGTAGAGAGCGAGTGTGCGAGCGAGCAAGAGAGAGAGAGGTGATACACTGCAGTGTGTAATTTCAGACACTGTGATCATGGCCAATGAGACAGAGAAGCTGACCTTTTTTGGACCTATTAATCTGGCTAGCCTTGGCCGATTTTAAGCAAACAGCGATGAGCTCACGCTCTGTCTGTCCAATTTCCCAGTGCGTAAATTGGACAGCCGCTTGCACCATTCTCAACTCATTACTGTGTTGCTGAAAGGAAGCTATGAGGTGGTGGAGGTTTTTTTGTGCGTGTCCTAGCGTGTGCGCGTTCACTGGGGATGTACGGTTTGGTCATTTTGACTGCTCAGGTACATCTGTGAAAACTCAAGTATCAGGCAGGATGTTGGTTATATGAGGCGAGTTCTGTTTGTGCTGCTGCTTGTTACTGTCCGAGCTAATCTACACATTCACGACACATTATGTCTTTTATCTTTTCCTGCAAAAACCCAAACATGGTTAAAACAAGATAAATTTGCTTTGTCTCACAAAATTCAGAAGACATTAAGACTTTAAGATCTCACAGAAAGTTTTACAAAAATAAAACCAGATAAAATTGCCAGTGGGTTAAGATAAGTAAATTAAATTCAAGACTTCTTCTCAGACACATTCATTTAACAATGCTTAGATATTTTTAACTGAAAAACCAAGACAAATTGGGAAAGCAACGTGCCGCCACAAACCTTAAAACAACGTGTCCAAGTTAAAAAAAGCAGTCGTGTTATTATTGCATGCTGATCAGTGCAGTCAGTATCCTGCAGCATCTGAATTCATCCTCCAGCAGGATTACTTTGCATGAAAAGGCCTGTTTTCTCTCTCTGGCGTGTGGCGCGGGCGAGCGGAGAGATGCGGTTGCACGAGGAGGAAGCTGTCATAATTGAAACGTGGCCTAATCAGACTCATTACCATTTTGGGCAATTTGCACCACCAAAGATGCTTATTAGGTAACTGTGTTTAATAAAGCGCTCTTTAGAAAGCTAACAGTAATGAGCTGTTTAAAGTCGACTCACAGTGTGATTATGCCGGTGGAAGTGTTTAGCGTGGAGCGAGCAGGCTGCTACATTTAGTCTTGTGCAATGTCATAATTAAGCCATGCAACCTGTTTTCACTGCCTCACAATGGATGTGGCTACGGCCTGTAAAACCCGGGAAAATATTTATAATTACTGATCATTACAGCCCGGGGATTTTTATCTGTGGATGTAAACACAATTATGAGAGCCTCTTGCTTTCATGTGTCTCCAACAGAGGCCTCCATATGACAAGCAGGCAAATAGCGCAGACAGACATTAATTACGTTTATAAATAAAAACAAGCCGTGTTTTTGTTTCAACGTGCCACAGCTCTCCTGCTTGTACTCGTTCTCTTCTGGTTGGGGGCCGGGTTGGGCTTCTAATTCAATCTCTAGCAGAAATCATTACGGACAATTCATCTTACACATCAACTTAAAAGGTAATTTGAAAATTCATGTCGTCCTCGTTTAAAGGCTCCAGAGGTCATCGTTTAACCCCTAATTTACTGGAGAAATTTAGTCAAGGCCCTTTAACTGCCGTGAAGCGCAGATTTCCTTGACTGCATGTGATGATGATGGAGCAGAACGATGTAGAAGCTTCTCTGTTTTCTTTGTTTTTCATTCGTCTTTTCACTACAGCTGTATGTTAAAAACTCACCATATATTCAAAGCCAAATCCTGTGATCCTGTAGCTCAGAAGGTAGAGCACTGCGTTAGCAACGCTAAGGTTGTGGGTTCAATTCCCAGGAAGCACATGTACTGACAAAATGTGTATCCTGAAAAGTGGCATTAGATAAAACCGTAGGCATAAACGTAAGTAAATAAACGCAGTGAATATTGCAATGATTTTACTGCACTACAGACTGTGTAATTGGACTTTTACAGAACCAAAACATGCAACATTTTTATAATATTTTTATATACAAGGATATCGACCAACTCAACCTCCAGACAACCGTCTTTTGTGATTAGTTAATGACCAACATCATCACACGCAATAACACAGCTGCAGTCGCATTACCTGCTGGGCATTATCATTTAATCAAGCAGTCTAAACACAATTAATCAATTAATTACACTTAAACGCATGTCAGAGACTGAAGTCCATCATTTAGTGATTTGGTTAATTGGGACGTGTCTGTGTTAAGAGCTGATACATGACAGAGCAATAACTGAGTCAATGACTTAATGAAGAAACGACTTTTAAATATCTAGATGTGCACATGTGTGCAAACTGTAATAACAATAATAAAACTGGGATAAAATTACAAGATTGTGCTAAGGTAAAGTTCATTTTTTAATATATTTTTATCAATTATATAATAATTTTCTCTATTACAATCTCCAGGCTGTTACATCTACATATTGTTTCACAAAAAAACCGTCAAAATGATTCTGAATCTATTTTTTAACAACTTATATGTACATAAACTTTAGTACTTATATATACTAATGTAGCTTTACATCACTGATCAGACAACACACAGTGTTTCACCAACAATGACTGATTCTCTCAGACTCTTGTGTTTCAAACCTCTCGTGTTGCTCTATGCAAGCCTGACCTGTCAGAAATAAGTCTGTTAATGCTGATAGCGTTTCACCTCAATCAAGCCGTTTTAAAGTGGAAACGGCCACGCAAGCCTTGCGCAAGAACCGAATAACTGAAGTACAAACTCTTTTTTTTGCCAGTTGAGCCGTGAGTTGTCATTCTCACTGAAGCTCAGACCTTCAGGCCTTTCCTCCACATGTCTGTTTAAATTTTCAGACTGAACTTCCCTCTGCAGATCTCAACAGATTTGGGTATCTGACTCGAAACCTTCATTTCTGAAAAACAGCAACAGACTTACAACACACCAGATTTCAGAGAACAATGCGAGTCTGACCACCAGAACTGCACTGTTCACAAACACATTTCAACAGCTGAATTAATATCATAAACTGGTGATACTCACTGGCCAATGGGAAAACAGCAGAAAGTGTTTAACAAAAAATACATCTTATTAATCTTGTGCCTCTTATTAAAAATGAATCTCTAAATATTCTTACACAGCTAGTCTAAAACATTGTTCTGGGAGGATCTGTCACCGTTTAGATATAAGATCAATAAATAAATTGTTAACAACAACAACACAAAAGCAATAAGCCACTCAAGGTTTGTGTTACAGTGATCACAGTTAAAGAGACATGATTCAAAGCAGAAAACACACATTACTACAGTAAATTCACTGTAACACATGGCCACTCTTGGCCTGCTGCTATAAACTATAACTGCCAAAACACTGTCTTTATAAAAACATAATTAGTTTTATGTTTATAAACATACGGATTGAAGTCGCCACAGAACCATTAACAGTCTGACAGCTACAGCAAACAGCAACAGTGTTTTTAACCTCAAACAAACAAACTGTTTAACTGTTTAATCAAATGTTCTGAAACCTGAGCCAGTTTTAAAGCAGAAAGAAGAACGCATTGAAAATTAACCAGAGATCTCACTGTTGTTTTTTATCAATAACTAGTGGTCAACGTATAAACACAGGGTGGCCAGCTGCCAGTAGAATTTTAAGAGAAGCAATCCCAGAATTCATTGCAAAAAATGTATTAAGAGTAATTAACAAATATAGTTAAACTAGTGTTTTGTAATTATTATAATAATGATTCAACACTCACAAAAAACTGCTAGCAGACACATTCATCGGTTGGTGTGACAACCTCAAAGTGGCCAAATATCAACAAATTACTCACCCTGGACGACATATCGTTCTATCACTGTTGACAACACGACTCTCCCGTAACC
Source organism: Ambastaia sidthimunki (assembly GCA_036877625.1). Lineage (NCBI taxonomy): Eukaryota > Metazoa > Chordata > Actinopteri > Cypriniformes > Botiidae > Ambastaia > Ambastaia sidthimunki. Next base: position 11,676 of record JAZGTK010008895.1, on the reverse strand, counting down.
TTTAAAAAAGTCTTTCACACCAGAACAGTTGCAGCTGACCACATTAAAACACAAACAACCTAAAGTGATCAATCTGCCAATATGGTTGAGAGTCCTGCATATGTGCTTCAGGGACAGAAGCCGTACTGTAGAAACTGGAGGCGTTTAACGTGATAATTTCTGTCTAATGTACCATCTGCTATTGTATCAGTGTCACAGTTAGCATGAAGAAGCGCCACTTTCCGTCTGTGTCCTGATGCTCTCCGAGGCGCGGTATGGACACCAAAGACTTCTGTGCCAAAGCACTTACAAGAGCTCTCCAAAACGGCCAAACACCCCTGCCTGCCGCCCGCTTCCCAAACGAAACAACCGCGGAGAGGAAGAGGCCCAAATTCAACAACACCTGCCAGAGCTGCATTGAAATTTACACTGTGTACTTATCTGTAATGCAGTTGGCCTGTCAGTCATGCAGTCAATTTGTAGAGACAAGGCTGCTCTTTGTAAATCAGTGTAATATTCAGGATTGTATTCTGTGGGAAGACGCATCCCGCTGTGACAGGGCTGTAATCATTTCAATCTGGTAAACACCGATTATGTCTCTCCGGCGTCTGCCTGTTCAACTGATAGTCACGTCTTTCTTCCCCATCCGCTTCTCAATCTACTCATCTGTTTTCCTACTGTTCCTCCAGCACCACACTGCCAACAACATGCTCTCAGTATCAATGTTCTGATTAGCAGCAAAAAACATCTAAACATCTTTAAAACTAAATTAAGTAGCTGAAAATTTGGGCTGGGAGATAATGAGTAATAAACAGAATATCTCCGAGTGTCTCTGAAATGGATGAAAAATAATATTTAACATACATATGACAATAAAGGTCTATTAGATTCTGATAAGGTGGCTATTATAATTCAATGTAATAAAAGCAAATATACAAACTGCTGCTGAATTTAAACAAACACTTATTTTACATAAAATTCACGACAAAATATCTAAAAACAGTGTGTGTGTTTAGACTACACAATGCTGCCTGTAGATTTTGTAACTGACAATATCCACCATGACACAACCTTTAAAAAAGTCTTTCACACTCAACCAGTGGCGGTTTTGGCCACATTAAAACGGGCTGAAGTGATCAATCTGTTTTTGAGTTCTGCTTATGTGCTTCAGTGAAACTGGAGGCGTTTAATGTGATCATTTCTGTCTAATGTACCATCTGCTTCTGTATCAATTATATAAAATATAGAAAACACAAAATGTGCCCTATATAAGGGTGCCGGTATATTTTGAAATAACCACTTGTGTTAATCAGCCGGTGCTGAGATCCATTTCAATCAAACATCTAGTCATGAACAGTCACACTTTTAAAAAAGCAAAAAGTTAAACGTTTTAAAGTTATTTTACATGATTTGTACTGGCAATTTTTATGCTGTGACAGTGTTTACATGTTCTAACAAAATAAAAAAATAGTAAACAAACAGCCTGTCACGGATTCACAGAAAGGAAACTCAGGTGTTGTGTTAAACATCAGCTCTCTGACTTGCAGCTGCGGTATATTAAGAGCCATTTTCAGCGTTCTTGTGCCTTTTTACCGTGACATTAAGACGGCGACAGAATCTGCTTCAGTCTCATCCATCAGTATAACTACAGTGAGCTAATTATTTAGCCCATAACCCAGAGATGATGCACATTACAACAGCAGAAGGATAAATCATTGCCCATGCCGCGCTTTCTGATATTAAGTGGCTTGTAAGTACAGTGGATGCTTCATATTTCAACAGCAGACGATATACAGAGACATGACGGCAGCCGGAGTAATGACTGCCCATTATCTTATATTGCTTGCAATAATAATTTTCAGGAGTCTCGTTCAGTGAAGGCTGGTCTGTCAGATGTTTAGGACAAAGACTTTCTTACGTGATCCAAAAATTGCTTTTTAAAGGTCGTTAAATGAAGATGAAATCATCTGATGGAGGTTTACTCTTGCTCTGTTTAAGAGTCTAAATTTGTCTTAATTTCAGATCAGGTCAATCAATACAGTATGCATGTTATTAATATATACAGTAATGCGTTAAACCGTACGTTCTGTTTCAGTTACATTATAACGTGAATTATAACTCGTAATTGTTGCAAAAACAGACAACAGGAGACAATAAGACTGGACAATAAATTGAACATTAGGGTTGGGGTAGTATATAACCCCACATATGTATATATAGGGTTATATACTATATATTTACATTAACTTTGCTCATTTTCTAAAATTAATTAATGTGAATATCAGGGTGTGTATATACAGGCACTGGTATCTAATAGCATTAATGTGCTAATCAGAATTTTAATCTACTATGAACAGCATAATACACACTTAAAGAGACAGAAAGCTAATGCTGGCCTTGATAGTACTCCACTTAAACACTCCAATTAAATCATAAAATCATAATTAAAACAAATCAAAGATGTTAAAATGGAAAAGGCAAGTCTAGGTACAATTCATTCCAAAGTGGAAAACTCGTAAAAGCAAAAAAAATGCACAAATTCCAAAAAACAGGTCTGATGAATGACTCGGGTCAGATGAACAGTTTTCAAGAGCGTTCGTGCCCTTGCAAGCCACAAAGCTACTTTTTGTAACTCTGGTAAAAACACTGTATATTTAACGGCTACAGAAATGCTCCTTTATGAACGCTTTGAATGTACTGGATGAGTTTGGTCCTTAATGACATAACTCCTCCAAACTTCGTTAATTTAACTGCGATAAAAAGCCATCAAGATATTAAGAATGAATGCTGCCCAAGGACAGCCAATGGCTGCAGTTTTGAGCTGAGAAACATGAATAAACTTGGTCTTTTTGTGGCGAGTTAATTTTGATGGATTCAAATTCAATTAAAAATATTTACATGAAAAGGCATTTAAATAAAGACCTTGTACAATAACAGATAAAGGCCGATTAAATGTTAAACAAACCTTTTCAAAAATTCTTTCATTTACAACAGAAATGTAAAGTCATTAGTGTTGAGATTTTTAAAGATCTTGTGCTGTGAATGATCTCTCAAACAGAAAGATAATCCACAGCTTTCCTGATTAACAGCCACAAACTAAAATGTCAAAATCAAAATCAATATCCATCTCATTTATGGATCATGTTTCCCCTAAAGAAATAATTCACACAAATATTAAATTCTGTCATTGTTTACTCTCTGATGTTGTTCCAAACATTCATACGGTTCTTATGTCATAATATCAGGAGAAGAATGTTTAATAACGTAAAAACATTGTGCCAGTTTTACAGGATAACTGCATTTAAGGGTTAGAACTGACTAGTAAGTATAAACTACTTTTACATTCGTTTTGTCGTATTTGGATCGAAACACATCGTCACTGTGATGGAAAAAAAGTGTGCACACATTTTCCACCACAGATAAAAACAGCATCTTGAATCTGAACAAAATGAGAGGGAATAAACAATGATAGATTTGACATTTTTGGGTGAACTATCCTATTAAATATGACTGATCTGAGGACGTCACATTCATAAAAACAGTGATGAACTTTGTGAAAACCATCACTGTAAGAAGTCACGCTCCCACGTCAACAGAACCTGTTTAGGCAGAAAATAAGAGGCTGACGTCAGTACAATTGGCTGGAAGGTTCAAACCAAACGTAATAAAACTGGACATTACCTCAGACAGAAAACAGTACGCGGCGCAAGTCAAAACAGAGTTTAGTGTATTTCTACCTGCCAGTGTGTTTCCAGCAACTTTGAAGTTTGTGTAGATTCAGCGAGTAGGTGTCTGCATTAGTCTCCTGCGGTTCTGAGAGCTCTGTTATCCTGTTTGAAAGCCATGAATAACCTCTAAAGAACAACCACTGATGCAGTACAAAAACCATCCACATTATGCAAATTATCATCACATAACACCACTCATCTCTCAACACCAAACTTTACAGAACAGCTGAACTCATTTAGACCAAAACTTCATTCTATCAGACAGTTTAACTTGACAATTGTTCAGTACAGAGAAACAATTACAAGTTCCTGTCCCATGAAATGAACAGCCTTAGCACGTTAGTTTGGCTGTTGGCGAGCAGATGTGTGCTGGAAATGTTTTAGAGAAACATATTTTCAAGGTTTCCTCAACTGAACGTTCAACGCTGTGGTACACAAGTGTCCCTCACAGCCTCATTTTCATTCATGTTAAATTATATATGCTGTCTACCCCGATAAAGAGCCATTGGTATCGACTATGGAAACCGTGACGGCTCCAGTATATGCTAGCGAGCATTAGCACCAGCTGTTTGTAAGTCTTGTTGAGCTGAACCTGTCGTGGCTAGCGGGGCGTTTCGGCAGCTGCTCAGGTTTGTCCTCAGATCAGAGCCGTCAGTCTGTTCTGCTGGTGAATACTGAAGTAACCGGCCCTGACTCAGACTCTCAGTGCAGTCCATGCGCTGAATAATGCATCGCTGCCTTTCACAAGAGGCCCTCTGCAGCCATTTCCGAGCTAGATTTAAATGTTCACACTCAATTGAGTCCAGCTATGATAGCTAGACTCCGCTTTGACTTGCACACAAGCACCATTTACGTCCCACCTGAACTCTGTTTTATAAAACTCTCACAGGGGATGAATATGTATCACAGATGTAAGAGAAGTTAAAACAAAAACAAGTTTAGAAACTCTATAGGGGCTGTTAGTCACATCTTACATATGGGCTACGATCACCACATCAGAGAAACGCCCTTAAGCAGAAAAACATTTACATTTACTATTTACAGCGTTACTTATTGATGCCTTCTCGCTAAAGAACACAAAGCTACACAGTCTTTAAAAAGAAACACACTAAGTAAAATGTACCATCTCTTCAACAAGTGAGAACCAGAAGCTGCCATATTACCAATGTTTTCTTACAGAAGAAAAAAAATGAAGCAGAATGATAAAATGGTTTGCCTACTTTTTAATTGAACTCATCTTTACAGTTTCTTTGCTCAAGACAATCAAAATATTAATATTTCAATAACTAGGCAGCGTTTAGGCCTCACAGTGACAGCCATTACAGAACAGCTATTAGTCTTAAACCAACAAAAATACCATTTATCTAAAGCGTGAGCTGAACAATTAGCCATTATTGGGTAGAACATTCAACTGGTTCACCAAACACGAACGACAAACAGTTCCTGAGGAGAAAAAGTCCTCGGGCGAGGTGTTAAGCAAGCGAAACAATTCATTCGGCGTCTCTGGCTAAATTCATCATCAGCGCTCAAACGTACTTGCGCGTCATTATTCAAATGCAAATTTAAATGCTCCAACCTTTCCACATAATCACAGATGATTTTATAGCTGATGAGTTGCGGGTGTTGACGCCGCAGACGCGCGGTCTAATAGCCCATGATGGCGTTCTGCCTGACTAGCGCTTTGCCGTGAAGAGAGACAACTGTTTCACATTTGGCATTTTCCTATGCAAAGTAATAATTCACGAGGTCCCGCGCATACGTGAGACGTCGATATTCTGTCCAAGAGATGCTCATTAAGACGCGGCGCGGAGGGTCAGAGGAGTCCAGCCCATCACTTTACTCTGAAGAACGCTAAACGTCACGAAAGCTACAGGCCAGAGATGTTTTACCGCAACCAATTCAGCCAAATACTGTCTACCAAAATATGGATCACATCAAAACAGCCAAACTTTCAAAACCTACAGAGAGAACAGTACAATGATTAGAAATGAGGACAAGGCAGTATGCAATGGTAAAAATAATATACATTGTTTATATATATCCATACCATATATATATTTATATACGTTCAAGACTTTTGCACAGTACTGTACAGATGGAAACAGAAAGACCCACTTTGGGGTCTGAATCAGTTCTTTCTCTTCAGAGATTACTTACACACTTCAAAGGCGAAGTTCCCAAGACTGTGACTTTACTACACGAAGCCTCGTTGATCAAAATTCACTTCCTCCTGAACATAAAAACTCCACTAAACCCTAAATCCCCATCAGGTGGTCCACACACACACAAATACACAGAGCCATATGTGGTTTATGAAGACTTTTCATAGACGTAATGGTTTTTATACTATACAAACTGTATATTCTACCCCCCATGCTAACTCCACCCCCAAACCCAACCATCACAGAAAACTGTTTTAGATTTTCAAGAAAGATCATCCTGTGTGATTTATAGGCTGACAGGGACCAAAAAAGATGTCCCCACAAGGTCAAAATTTACTGTTATTACTGTACTTGAGGGGACATTTGGTCCCCTGAAAACCAGGACGCCCACAGAATATGACTGCCACCACACAAACAGGAACAAGAAAGAGCAGTCTGCATTTAGCTGGTTAGCACTTCTCGTCTGTGATGGTAAATGGCAACAGAGGGCAGTTATTTGAATTAGAACTCAACAGGCCCGGCCCGTTGCAAATGAAAAGATTACTTTGTTCAGTGGTCCGATGCAGAGCCGTGATTACCTCACTCTTCCCTCATTACCCGCACAGGAATAAAAGCCACTGTGAAAATAACTGATCAGAATTACCGTGTTGCTGTTAACATGCTGTTGATGGAATTAACAACAGCTGTAGCTGCTGATAGTTAAACAGGTTTCTGTGTTTTACAGCTGCCTGAAGCAGAGAGACAGAAAACCGTGTGTTTTAAAGAAAACTGTTACTCCGTTTCAGACGGCGCGTGAAAGCCACTTAGAGAAAACAGTTGGGACTTTCTTTGAAGCTGTTCTGAAGTAAATATCTGGTGTGGCAAAAATATATGGTTCAATTTAAGCCAGAAACACTGAAGTGATTCTATCACTTCTATCTGCACCAAACAAAAAAGTGCCTTTTAATATAAAAATATAGCCAAATATTACCATATGTATCTAAAAAAAATCCATAAAAATTGGGCACAATGTATTTTATTAATATAAAGAAATGTTCTATAATTTTCTTTATAGCCATTTTACCTGTATTTTACCATTTTACCTGTATGTTGAATTTGGCATTAAATTGCATTGTGTTTTAAGATTCATGGAAACGTCTATAAAATTAAGGAATTTCGTCCTTGGCATAAAATAACCAGCACATTTTCCATTTTAGTTTATTATTTTTCCACTGTTGTGCTGTACTGGTTTAATGTCAATGAGAATTCTTAGATCATTCCCTGCATACATTCCTGAAAGAAAAGCGTGACAAATGCTTTATTTTTATCTTCTTTTACTTCTTGCATTGAACATTCTGAACCTGGACCTCATAAGACGCCTTCCAGCCATTTCAGAGCAAATGCACTAATCTGAAGACGACTTACACTGAATATCATCAAAAGACTGAAAATGATTGTGTCTAGTACAGAGCAATACAACAAGGACTGAACTGTGTGTACCAGAGTTGAGTCTCACCAGGTATCACGATCATCCCACGTCCACCAGAAACACAAGATGCAGTCGGAAGATCTTCAACACCCTCTGGTGAAACACTACACTTCAGTTTTGTGTCCTGAAACACTAAAGTGGGATTTTAAGGACAGTCTAAGTTTAGCAGACTTTGCAGGTGCAGGGCAGGTGAGGTAGACGGTCCGCACGAGGCCACAAGGACTGAAGCTCCGATTGCCTCGCCCTTCCACAAATAATAAAGTGTAGACGAAGATGTGGACGGATACCATATAGAAACGTGATGTGTGAGATTTCAGTCTATCATTCATAAATATGTATTTCTATAAAGCCTCTCCACAGCCCTCCTGTTTGATTACTTAACATTTGGTTTCTTGATCTTAGAGACTAATAAAAACTGAAGTATGTGGTGGCTAAAGCGTCTCGGGCTTATGAAATATGTACAGCCAAGTGGCTATTGGATATCTGAATGGAATTCAAATAGCCTCAGCGCCACAGCGGAGGTCCAAAACATCACGCTCTCCTTTACCTAGCTGAGATCGATAGCTTTTAAAACAGCCTGTGAGAAGGACAAGACAGAACATCATGTATGAAATTCATGTTCAAAACTCTCCGTGTTGCAAATGACACTCCTCAAAGAAACCTGTATGCCAGATATCTGTAATATTCACCCATTTTGCTAAATAATTTGTACAGCTGTGAGCGGTTAACTGATCTGGGTTTTTAAACACCTAATGCACATATCAATACCTAGAGACTGTGTGTGACAGATGGCTGATACTGTACTGAAATATTAATTATCTGTGGGCTCCTAAAGTCTGAGACAATTTTTTTTTATTGAAAACGGTGAGCTAGTTTTTAAAATCCTAAAACTTTGAGAAAAATAATGTCTACAGGTCTTAAGGGATTCTCACCCTCACATAATTTCAAACCTGACACAAAACCGTGACAAACAATATGTCATAAAAATATGATATTTTGAGAAATGTCTCGGTGGTTGTGTTTGCTTACAATATGGTGCCAGTAAATGGGGGGCATGCAAAATCCATTAAATTTATGTGTGTGTGTGTACATACACAGAATTTATTTACGGCCCAGAATTCACTGTAAATAGTAATTTATAGAGGAACGACCACTACTAGTCAAGCTATCACCATATTTTATAGTTATTCTAAAATAAACAAACATCAGCTAATATCAGAGTATCACTAATAACTATCACAAGCAAAAACCGACAAGGCTGTTCAATATACAGTCATCCCAAACTCTACTGTAACCTTACTGTAGACCTGCTTACAGTAAAGAACTCACTATCAGAAGATACTCTCGTGATAAATGCCCAGAAAATGACCCTCGGGTCTTGGTAGAACGTGATCTTAAAGTTCAAACTTTTTAAAAACCAAATTCATCAAGGTCAAAACGAGAGGAGCGCAACTTGAGAAAGAAACGAGAGAGACGGCAGAAAAGAGCGAGATAAAAAAAGACTTCTCTGTCATTACAGACCAAATAAACAGCAATTAAGAACTTCGATAATGATTTAATTAAGAAAAGAGCAGAAGAAAGAGAAACGGAGACAGTGAGGTCCCCTGCTGTAAATTGCACGGCACAAACGGTCACTATTGACTGCGGCAGTGAGAAAGGTCAGTCGCAGAATACAGGCCGTACAAAAGGTGGAATGAGACAGCCGAAGCAATCTCTGGCCAGTATGAAATAGAAATCTCAGGGCTACACTCTGTTACAAAGTTACTGAAGTGAGGTAGCCTTGCTGTACAGCAAACTTTAACAAATGAAAGAGGGCTGCTGGGGAAATTGGTTCGCCCACTGACACTCTAACATGCCTCAGTCACCCAAACACAAAAACACCAGAGCACCCGCACTTCTGATTACACTTAACACACCCAACACATAACATCCATTTTCATAACAGTGTTTGTAAGACAGTACTGTACTCCTATTCCTCAAACACTCTGCTTAGGGATCGTCCTAAAACTCAGTATGGTATTCATATTCCTCAAACACTCTGCTTAGGGATCGTCCTAAAACTCAGTATGGTATTCATATTCCTCAAACACTCTGCCTAGGGATCGTCCTAAAATTTTTTGATTTTGTTGCTTGCCTACATCACAGCTCTGAACGTTCTGGTCATTTTCTCAACCGTCAACATGAGAAGCATCCTGAGATGATTTTAAACAGTACTGAAGGTTCTTGTGTATACTGGAATACCTGCTGGCTGCTTTCCCTTTCAACATAATCATCAGAAAAATCTATACGTATGAACCTGTATACTACTATATATATCATATTGTATTATCATATATGTATACATCAAAATTTTAGTTTAGAACCATGAGAAAATTCAGCTTTATATATGTATGTGTTTATACACACACACACACACACACACACACACACACTCATATGTATGTATGTATGTGTGTATGTATGTATGTGTATACATACATCATGTATTAGACAATATAAATATAATATAAACAGATCTTTGGAGTGATAGTAACACATTTTGACAAGGAAGTGAACTCCTGCCTTTGCAAGCAGTTTGGATTTTTCTGCCCACATATTATGTTGATTCTGAAGTGTGTAGATCTGTCCTCCGTGGTCTCATTCCTAACATGACTACACTACAGTTCTGACAGAACCTAGCAAAAGGAGATGCACTCAGTAGACTTTTGGCAGGTTAAACAAAACCAAATCTCCCCTTCTCCATCAGTGTTGAGTTTCCACTGCACAGCGAGTTCCCAGCAGCCTCTGCTCTCTGCCGGGGCCCTGACACAGACAGATCGCTCGCTCTCAGAGAGAGTGATACCTCACGGCCGGGGCTCTCCTGTCATCCGCATATTGATTTGACAAGAGAGACAAAAGGTAGAACTTACAGCTAATGCAATTGTGAAGACAAATGCTCGGCTGAGCAAAAAGAAAGAAAGAAACAGATCGAGAAGAGATGGGAAGGATTTCTGACGGCAAACACTCAGATAAACAGCAGGAGGGAGAGTCCCAGCAGCTCTGTTCGTGGTCAGAAAAGATCACGTTCATTCTATCTGCGTGTGATGGAAAAGGCGTCTGAAAATACGTACGGCATGCTAACGCTCTCAAATGTTTATGTTTTGTTGCGTGTAGGGCTGCGATGATACCCGAATGATTAATTGATTCCAGTACCTTTAAAATTAAGATTCTCAATTAATTTCAACACCTCAGCAAAACTAATATTCTGTTGAACACACACCTTTTTATTATAAATATTACTGATACACTAAAACAATATATTAAAACAGCTATTTAGCCTTTATAAACATTGCAAGTTTTTCACTAAAGTAATTATTCAAGCAAACAAAGAATAATTGTTCTTTGTCTGTAATAAAGAACAAAGAAATACGTTAGGAACTGTTTTTTGTCTCGTCAGCATCGCTGTTTGATTAATATTAACATATTAATAAACAGCAGCAGGTCTATTTGGCTTCATTTACAATGCAGGACCTAATACACACAAACAATATTTTGACAAATCTGATCGTTTGTTGTCCGTTTACATTCACTTAAAGGGACCGTCACCCCAAAAACAAAAATTCTGTAGTCATACTGTGTGATTTAAGAGCAGCCTCGGACCCCATTCACTTCCATTGCATCATTTCTCCATATAATGCAAGTGAATGGTGACCGAGGCTGTCCATCACTAACATTCTGCTTAACATCTGCTTTTATGTTCCACGGAAGAAAGTGCGTCAAGAAAACAATGACAGAAATTTTATACGCATCCATGAAAGTTACACGATTTTGAGAATCGTTGCCCATAACCTCAAACGTCAACTCTGTGAAGACCATTAACACAGAGATTAATCAAACGGTCAAACAGGAGGCGTTGAGAGGCTGCTTTTAACCTCACGCATCAGAGTGTTAATAAATATTAATAGCTTTCATTCGCACGCCACTTTTAACTCCATTTAAGAGCTATAAGGGCCGCGTCAGCGCGTTTGCGTAGCGTTCAGATCACGGTCTCCAGCGGTAAAACCCGTTTGACAGAGACACTGACGATCTAAGTGGCTGAATATTGAATTGACATTTCCAGCTTGTCTCCGATCAACCACAGTTTTCCTTTACAAGTCCGTGAAGGATTGCAAATAAAGCTTCTCGTTACTGTTCTACTTCTCCGTTAAATATCCCGTAATCACGGCGATGCAGATTTACAGGCAGATGGCTGGACATCTTAATGCCAGTAAATCGAAAACGTGAGCCAGTAACGGAGATTTGAAGGACAGACGAGCAGACAGGATGCTGAGTCTTAAAAACAGCACTGAGGAAAAAAAAA
>JAZGTK010008894.1:0-17807 GCA_036877625.1 Ambastaia sidthimunki | reverse complement strand
AATAAAGCAGATTTTTAATGCATTGCTTCTGACTTTACCCTCCATAGGTTTGTAACACGGTTCATAGACCTGGATGGCTTGACATGTATCTTGAATTTCTTGAAGAGCATGGATTATGAGACCACAGAGTCTCAGATCCACACCTCCTTAATCGGCTGTATCAAAGCCCTGATGAACAACTCTCAGGGTCGTGCCCACGTGCTCTCACATTCTGAGAGCATCAACATCATCGCAGAGAGTCTGGCCACCGAGAACATCAAGACCAAAGTGGCGGTGCTAGAGATTATGGGTGCTGTTTGTTTAGTGCCTGGAGGTCACAAGAAAATTCTGGAGGCTATGTTGCACTATCAGAAGTTCTCCTGTGAACGAACACGATTTCAGGTAGGCTGTTTTATTCTATAAAAGACAAAACATCAAACAAGATAAGAAAAATGTAACAAACTGCTGGCAGGAAGAAACTGAGATACCCTTGAGAAAAACACCTGTCCCCATTGCTCTGGGTGTCTTCACTCGTCACCAGTATGGGTTAATGCAGAGGATGCCATGGGTTACCATATCTAACAAATATGTCACTTTCATAATGATAAATACACAATATACAAAGGAACAATGTTGGAATTACCTTTAGCTTTTTCAGCTGATAAACAATAAAACATTGACAGCCTAACAGATCCATTTGAATTTATAGGGCTTGCGCATTTACTGCAGTGCATGAGCTTAGAATAAACATTGTGTTATTGTGCATTAGTGTGGACACTAATACAGTTATTGTTATAATTATTTTTAAAGTTATTGTAAAGGATTAACTTGATAAGGATTGACTTAATATATACACAAGTGAATAAGTGAGTAAATCTCTCTGCATTCCTTTGGGTTGTGAAAGATGCTCTGTCTTATGATGCTCTGCTATGCATTGCTATGGTCACCGGAGGCCTAGTTTTGCATCTTGAGTGTTAATTGCCATTTGGTAGTTTTACTGACACCCCAGAGCATAGTTTGTGGAATAAAGTATTTGTAGTAATATTAATGAAATATAACTATTTATTGTGTGTCTGATCTGTTGCAGGCACTACGCTATTGTTCTTGGAGTGAACAGGTCTTAAGTTGTTTTACTTTTGCCATGATGTTGTCTTTTTTTTTTATAGACATTGCTTAATGATCTAGACAGAAGTACAGGCCGATACAGGGATGAGGTCAGCCTGAAGACAGCCATTATGTCTTTTATTAATGCTGTGCTAAGCCAAGGAACTGGTGAAGTAAGTACTTTTGGGGCTTTTACCACACCTTTTCCCTAATCTGTGCTCAACATCACTTCACTCTCTGAGTGAATACTTTCTCTGTAAATAAATAAAGTAATGGGAAAAATATTTCTGGAGAAGAAAGTGTTTTGTATATTATTCTGAATATATAATTATAGAAACAGTTGTAATATCATCACTTTTTATTAAATTTACCCACAGTCCAGCCTTGAGTTTCGGATTCATTTACGATACGAGTTCCTCATGTTGGGGATTCAGCCCATCATTGACAAACTCAGGTCACATGAAAATTCTACCTTAGACAGGTAAGTTCCACACTGGTGACAATTTTTATCATTGACAATTTTACCAAAATCTTAGTGATATCTTTGTGTGTCCTCAGGCACTTGGATTACTTTGAGATGCTCAGAAATGATGATGAACTCACTATATCAAGACGATTTGAGTCTGTGAGTAGTTGCTACATTTTACTTTATCAAAATAATTACTGCTGTTAAATGGTATTAATGTATTTTCATGTTTATTCAGCTTCATATAGACACAAAGAGTGCAACACAGGTTTTTGAGCTTGTTCGAAAGAAATTGGCCCACACAGACGCATACCCACATTTTATGTCTGTTCTTCATCATTGCCTGCTCATGCCCCGTGAGTCATATGCACAGTGACACAATTACACTATTTGGCACTGCCATTTTTTTATTGTATATTTTTCTACAAAAAGTTTACATATAGCTGCAATAGCTGTCCCATTTTCTACAGGGGCTTTATTCTATAGCTATATATTTTCAATTAATATTGTTAGTGCTTCGGCTTATTTAAGTTTATTGCTAAGGCAAAATTTGTAATTTCTAAGTTAAGTTAGGTTAAGTTTTGCAAATAATATTTATGTCTATATTTTATTTAATTTCAGTGAACAGAAATGTTTTAATAGTTTTAGTTTTGGTAAACTATAAGAACCTTGTTGTGTATTGAATCTGCATACTTTTATCTTGTAAGAAGCAAATTAATATTTTTCAGATTATTTTGGTGAGCTTTATCCAGAAATATGCAGTTCTGCACTTTGTTACAGATAAGAGAAGTGGAAATACCGTACAGTACTGGCTGCTATTGGATCGCATTGTCCAACAGATGGTCCTTCAGAATGACAAAGGTCAAGACCCTGATGTTGCTCCTTTAGAAAACTTCAATGTAAAGAATGTGGTTCGAATGTAAGTTTGCTCTCTTATTTATGACAACTTGCTCATAACTGTTTTTCAAGATTGGTTTTCTTTGACATTCATGTCTTGTTTTTTTTTTTATTACTAGTTAGCAGAATTGGTTTGGCTTGTTTTAAATCCACTCAAGTTTTTACCAAGTGAGCCAAGATTATCTGTACAAGAATAAAACTGTCCTTTCCTATATCCAGTTATTCTCAATTTTACTGTTTTTCAGGCTTGTCAATGAAAATGAGGTCAAACAGTGGAAGGAACAGGCAGAAAAAATGAGAAAAGGTCGGCATAATGTTCTTTAAATCTTGTTTTCATCCAGATTTAATACCATGTAACTATGTACAGATCCACTTTAATTAAAATAGAGTGAGTTTTTATTGGCTGAAATTATTGTAAAGAGGTGACCTGAAAGTTTGCCCTTTGTGTCCTGCAGACCACCATGAGCTTCAGCAGAAGATGGAAAAAAAGGAGCGAGAGTGTGATGCTAAAACGCAGGAGAAAGAGGAAATGATGCAGACACTCAACAAGATGAAGGAGAAATTGGAAAGAGAAATGGGAGAACATAAATTGGTCAAGCAGCAGGTGGCAGAACTGACTGCTCAACTGCATGACCTCAGCACGGTACTCTGATAATGTCACAAATACTTTACATGACCAAAACCCGAAGAAAACTTATTATAAATATTTTAGTATTTTAGCTACAGTTACTTAACCGGCAAATAAACAGGTCTACAGCATTACAATCTCATTAGACAAATGTTTTTAGTCAAATGCGGCTTACCAAACCTAAGGGGTCAGTGACAATTGTTGTGGCATTGTCATAAGATCTGGTGTCACCAAACCTGACTTGCTTGCACAAACCCTGAACCTCAGTAAACATTTTTGGGATGAGTTAGAACATCAGCTGCAAACCAGGCCCCATTACTTATCTTCAGTGCCTAACCTTACTGATGTTCTTGTGTCTGAATGAGAATGAATCTTGCCATCCATGTTCCAGCATTTATTGGAAAGTATTTAGAAAGTATTTAGAGAAGAGTGAAAGCTGTTATAGCAGCAAAAACAAGAGCAAGTCCCTGTTATTGTCCTAGGTTTTGAAATAAAACTTTAAGCAAGTGCATACTTAAAATATTTTATTCAAATGTACCAGTCTACATAAGCCACATAATTAATTTCTTTTTGTTCTAGAGACAGGTACCAAGTGTTCCTGGAGGTCCCCCCATCCCTGGTCCTCCAGGTGGACAACTTCTACCCCCTCCACCACCTCCACCAGGTGGCATCATGCTTCCTCCTCCACCCCCTCCACCAGGCAGTGCTCTGATGCCACCACCTCCTCCACCACCCCCCGGAGGCCCTCCACCACCTCCTGGACGGCCTCCTTTTGGTATGGCTCCGCCTCCACCAGGAGCCCCTGTGGGAACAACCTTGAAGAAGAAAAACATTCCTCAGCCATCCAATCCACTTAAGTCCTTTAACTGGGCCAAGCTGTCTGAGGTGAGACTGGCATAGACTACAGCAGCAGGTTGGATCATCCAAATGTTCACAGAAGTAAAAATCTGACAAAATTTGGCTTTTAATCAAGACATTTTGGAGTTCAACTGACACAAATTAGTGATGAGCTATAGTCAAAGGTGGCCAGCACTTTTCCCAGAAGACTTGTTTTTGAAAAACATTGCATTATAATCGTATTAGGAATAACTGTAATTCTGAGATAGCAACTCTCATAATTACTCTCAAAACAAGAATTATATTCTAATCATGTTCTTCTGCTCAGAATGTATTAGTTGTATGACAACGTTCATAGCTGCTAAATTTAGGAACAGAGATAATGAATGAGGTTACACTGGCTCTTTTATTATTATTGCTATTATTAGTACTGGCTGTGTAATATTAAACAGGTGTATCAAACACAAGCACTGGTATTGACTGCTATTGAAAAATAATAATATACATAATAATTTACCAGACAAGATGAAGCATGCAGTTCTTTTTCAGAATATTGCTTGGAACTGGTCTCTCCTGTTTGTTTTGTAACAGAGTGACTTTAAACTGGACATTAATTAAGACCATTATCCCACTTTCTCCCACAGAGTAAGCTTCAGGGGACAGTCTGGGCGGAGATTGATGACAGCAGAGTTTTCAAAATCCTAGACTTGATGGACATTGAAAAGACCTTTTCTGCCTACCAAAGGCAGCAGGTTACTAAAAAGGCTTTATCTTTTCCTTTTTTTACCATTTTATTAATCCAAGATAATCTCACAAAGCATTTACCCTTTCAAAGAAACTCAAGCTGTGTTATGGCTTGACCCTATGGGGAACGCACTTTAGGCACGCTCGACTCAGTACATGGTAAAACATGGTAAAACCATGCCTATTTTTAGGCAGGTCAAGGTCATGTGACATAGTGTTGTGCGCCATGAAGCCTTTAAAAAGCGGCTGCAATATGTCATTTGCTTCTTGTCTTCAGGAAGTCTGTTTGTCTGCCCATGATTCAGGTCTAAGCATGAGGGAAACGAGACAATATAAGCATAGTGAAGGCAGCTAGTAAAACAAAAAAGAAGAGAAAAGTAACTTCTAATAAGTTTAATCAATGTGTGCCACCCTGCCCACCCTACATTACGGCAGGTGACACAAGATGTGTGTCTATTTTCTTTGGGAGCGGAGCATGCCAGATCAGCTCTCTAAAGGTCTTTGCAGCAGTGGGTCAGGGAGTGTCTCTGCACACAGTGGCAGTTTTGAGGGCGTACCAGGCCAAACTGCTTAAAGACCTGGACCAAGGTGGGGGATTAGAACCGGACACCGATCTTGCCCTGCATGTCACCAAGCAGATAGCCCGTGCCATTGGCCGTTCTATGGCTGCTTTGGTGGCAATGAAGAAGAACCTGTGGCTCAATTTACCAGCCATCAAAGACAGGAATAAGGCCTTCCTGTTGAACGCCTCAGGGTTTTAGAGTTTGCTGGGTCCCCTAGGAGAAAGAGGAAATGATGCAGACACTCAACAAGATGAAGGAGAAATTGCAAAGAGAAATGGGAGAACATAAACTGGTCAAGCAGCAGGTGGCAGAACTGACTGCTTAACTGCATTACCTCAGCACGGTACACTGATAATGTCACAAATACTTTACATGACCAAAACCAGAAGAAAACTTGCTTATAAATATTTCAGTATTTCAGCTACAGTTATTTACCCAGCAAAAAAACAGGTCTACAGCATTACAATCTCATTAGACAAATGTTTTTAGTCGAATGGGGCTTACCAAACCTAAGGGATCAGTGACAATTGTTGTGGCATTGTCATAAGATCTGGTGTCACCAAACCTGACTTGCTTGCACAAACCCTGAACCTCAATCAACATCTTTGGGATGAGTTAGAACATCAGCTGCCTAACCTTACTGATGTTCTTGTGTCTGAATAAGAATTAATCTTGCCATCCATGTTCCAGCATCTATTGGAGGGTATTCAGAGAGGAGTGAAAGCTGTTATAGCAGCAAAAACAAGAGCAAGTCCCTGTTATTGTCCTTGGTTTTGAAATAAACCTTTAAGGAATTGCATACTTTATTGCATACATACACTGGCCGTTTTATGGCTGCTTTGGTGGCAATGGAGTAGAACCTGTGGCTCAACTTATCAGCCATCAAAGACAGGCATAAGGCCTTCCTGTTGAACGCCTCAGGGTCTCGGAGTTTGCTGGGTCTCAGGATGTCATCAGGGTCTGTTTTACAACAGATAACTTAAAACTAAGTAGCAATCGGTGGTGTTCAAGGAGTTCCTCCCTTGCTGAGACCAGGTGACTGCGGCATCAGGTGGTCCAACCACGTTGTCTTCATTTAAATCTTCTTCTGCTTATATGCAGCAGCAAAAAGCCAAAAAGCTTAAGCTCCCCCGCAAAGACCTAGGGAGTGGGCAGCATATGCGGGCCTGACTGCCCAAGAGGAAGTTAGATCTGAGGACTGTGCTTTCTGTGCATGTCAACAGATGATGCCTCTGTCAGATTTTCTGGCAGCATGGAAAATTCTGCCCAGTTTATCCCTATGGCTGTTGAGGAAAGTAGAGAGAAGGTGCAGAATTCAGTTTGCCTCTCATCCTCCTCGCTTCAATAACATTCTGCAGACTGGCAAAAAGCTCGAGACTCTCTTGGTAAAAGGGGCTATAGAAAGCATTGTCCCTCACATGGGAGATCTGGACTTTTACAGCTGTTATTTTATATTTTCCAAGAAGGACTGGGCTGGGGCTGTGTCTGATTTTAGGTCAGCATCATTTGAATCTGTCTCTGAGGAAATACAGACTAATGATGTTAACTCTCAGACAGATTGTGTATCAAATTCAGCACAAGGGCTGGTTTGTCATGATAGATCTAAAGGATGCTGTTTGGGATAATTTGGGACTACACTATGATGTGGGCACAATTGTCTACACATGCGGAATCAATCCTTGCCACTGTGAGCAGTGTTCAGCAAGGCCAGCATCTAACAATTCCAGATTCTTAGAACAATTCCAAAAGCCAGATTCAAAGGCTGTTAGACCTCATGACAGCAATGGTCAACATGATTCTGTTGGGCCTGCATATGAGACCATTTCAGTTCTAGCTAAAGAAAAATAAATTTCAGCTTAAAAACCACCTGCGAAGGTTAGCGGGAGCTCTGTGTATGTGGATAAGACCATGTGGAGTTTCTCACCTTGGGTCCCACCCTAGGGGTGCAATTGCAAGATTTGCACAAAAGACACCTCTCTCATGGGCTGGGGTGGGATGGCTTTGCAGGTCCATGGTCTGTGGAAGGGCCCTCATCTCTCTTGGCACATAAATTTACTGGAAATAAGGGCAGTGTTTCTGGCATTGAAGCACTTCCTTCAACATCTCAATGGCCAACACATTTTATTACATAACGGGCAACATGACAGTGGTCTTTTATATGGCATCACCAGGGAGGGCTGCATGCACACCCCCTGTTCAGGCTGGGGTAGGAGATCCTTCTCTGGGCAAAGACCAAACTACTATCTGTCAGAGTGATGTTATGTTGACTCTGTTCACTGCTCTATTGGTTGTGCTGGAATTTTTTCAATAGCGCCTTCTTGGTGTCCCGTTTTTTGGGTGGTGCCAAACAGCAGACTTTTCTGTCGCACACGGGTCCCCTCACTGTAGTTTTATAGGGCTTATCTTCAGGTCCATTTAGGCCTCTAGAGTCAGTCTTAGATAATTTTCTGACTCTTAAGGTGGTTTAGCTCTGACATCGTTTAAGAGAGTAGGGGATTTACAGTTTCCTTTCTGTAGACCCTGCCTGTTTGGGTTTTGTACCTGGCTTTGTTAAAGCCATTTTGCACCATAGACCAGACTATATCCCCAAAGCACTGCTGGTCACCCGGTGGTGCTTCAGGCCTTCCGTCTTTTGCCATATAAATCACCATAGGAAAGGCTTCACTTATTGTGTCTTAGTCTGTTTTGGTGGTCGCAACCAAGATAATGTGGTCAAAAACAGTGCTTATCTCATTAAATCACAGATGCTATTACCCAGGCTTATGAGGCGTGTGACTTAGTGTCACCCCTTGACATAAGAGCCCATTTTACCAGGAGTGTATCATCATCTAAGGCACTGACTAGGAGGGCATCTCTAATTGATTTTTGTGCTGCGGCTGGCTTGTCCTCTCCACAGAAATTTATTAGAATTTACAGCTTAGACTTGAATGCACCCCAGGCACATAGGTCCTCCAGAGCTGACAGTCTCTTACACATGTTCAGACTCTGGTGTGCCTGAAGTGTGTTTCCCACAGCGTCAAGTCATGATGCATTGTCTGTCCCTGGCTGTCTTTATAATCAGAATTTCAAGTGATGCATTACATACTGTAGCTTGTTTTAGAATATCTCACTGAAGGTCTTGTAGGCATGCTTTATACATTGAAATCTGTATTCACCCCTCTACATTTTCGGAAGCTATATAAAAGAAAAAATTCAGGTTGTCATTTTTTTTAATATATTTGATTGACTAAAACATTATGGACAGAAATGGATTTGCAAGATGAAAAGATTGGGTTTGAGATATACTTGCTTACTCAAGCTGAAAATTTCAACATTAGTATGTTAGGCTAAAATGCAATTAGAGAGGTAAATGCAATAGTGTAGAAGTTAACAGTCCTTAGCATGCATATTTTGGTACAAACACACTTACACTGCACTAGCAGACCAACGCCTTACAAATCTCTGCTTCCATGCACCACTCAACACCCCAGTAATGTCATCATGTGCACATGCCTGTTTGAGTTTGTTTTGGCTGAATTCATCAAACTATGCTGTCTCTAACATGTGCTGCATCTTCCTTGCTTCTTGCCTGCATAGGACTTCTTTATGGTCAATAACAGCAAACAGGTGAGTGTGGTTGAAACATCTAATAGTGTTTATTTACATATCTAACCCTCACTGAATCTTTCTGTGTGTCATTCATTTTGTATTCAGACAGTTTACACAGTAGATGTAGAAACACAGTAGATCGTTTCTCCTTTAGTTTTGAAGAAGTCTAATGTAACTTAAACTACCAGTCAAAGGTTTGGAGACACTGACTCCATCTATCCTCCCCTGCTTATCTGGGAATAGATTGTGGAGGCAACAGGCTAAGCAGGAAAACCCACAAATTCTTTTCCCTAGCTACTTCCTCCAGGTCCTCCTGGGGAATTCTAAGGCATTCCCAGGACAACTGTGAGATATAATCCCTCCAGCGCATCCTGAGTCTGCCCCAGGGTTTCTTCCAATTTACACATGCCCAGAACACATCCCCAGGGAGGTGTCCAGGAGGCATCTTGACCAGATGTCCAAAACACCACAGCTGGCTTCAGTGAAGAGGAACAGCAGCTCTGTTCCAAGTCCCTCCTGGATGTCCATGCTTTGCACATTATCCCCTAGGGTTAGCCCAGACACCCTATGTAGAAAACTTGTTTCAACTGCTTGTATCCGCAATTTTGTTCTTCCAGTCATTACCCAAAGTTCATGACCATAGGTGAGGGGCAATCCACCCAGCTGAGAACCATGGCCTCAGATTTGGAGGTGCTGACCTTCATCCCTAATGTTTTCCACTTAGCTGCAAACTGTCCCAGCACATGCTGCAGGTCACAGTTTGATGACCTCATCTGCAAATAGCAGCAATGGCACTTTAAGGCCCCTTTTCGCCCCTTGACTGCGCAGTGAGACATTTAACTTATTCTTTATTATTTTTATTTTTGACATTTTAAAATAATAGTGTAGTAATTAAATAAAATAGAAGTAACTCAAACATGTCAAATTAAACAGTTTAAAACTGTCAGATTACAGCTGTTACCTCTCTAGGGATGCTCTTTGCAAGCTTTATTGTATAGTATATTTCCCCATATACTTCTGATGTATTGCTGGCCACATTTTCTTTATAGTCTGTTTCCGATGCATACAGTACATTTATGAATAGTCCAGTTTCCATTTTTTTGATTCTCATACAAGCTATATTCATACTGTACATGGTTACAATTTATATTTGTCAACAAAATAAATGTAAGCATAAGCCTTTTATTAAAAGGATATTAAGATCATATGAAAAGAAGCCAAGTCTGTCCAAACCTTTGACTGGTGAAGTGTATGAACTTTCAGAAAATAACTTGATTTAGTAAAACTGAATGTATAGACCATTTTGTTGTTGTAAAGAGTAATTTTTTTTGGGCAGAGCCTACGTATTTAACTTTTTGTCACCCCAAATGTTGTTTATTTGACAAAATAACTAGTAAAAGCTGAAACATTTATTTCTGTATGTATTGGCCTTCCAATGTGGCCTCGAAAGCTTGGCAGTGGGTTATTACACACACTCTAATTCCACCACTTGATGTTCTTTTTTAATGTGCTTTCTTTATTTGCATCCTTACATAAGTTGACTGATACTTTGATGTATATCAATGTAAAATTAATACAGAACAAAGTCCACTTTAATGTGTTACAGTGTTACAGACCAAATTAAGTTAAGTAGTCAGAAATCATGTTTGCTCCACCCCAAGTCTCCCAACATTTTTGTCATCCACAGTCAAATGACCCTCCTCTTATTATGTATATACATTAAGTCAATATGACACAAGCTGAAATACTTTATTTTACATACTGGCTACCACACTGTACATTTTAAGTGTTTTCATTAGTTTAAGTGTACCTACAAACTGAATATGAAAGAAAATACTCAATACACCTCTTTTCCAGACTTTTAGTCTTACTGTTGAAGTGAGCACTTGTCACACCATTAAATTCAAATTTAATGGATTTGTATCTACAGTAAAACAACATTTAAAGAACAGTAGTTTATTAGATCATTGTGGTAATGAGACCAGACATATATTAAAAAGCATTTAAAAATGCAAGTATAAAAATATATATATTTATAAAACAGACAATGTACACAAAATAAAATATAATGTCAGAACTCATTTCATTGGTAGTTAAAAAAAGTCAGTTCTGTTTAATAACTTAACATAAAACATAAACATTAGCGTTTAGTTAATGGCATCTTTGGTGACAGTATTCTATAAGAAGTGAAGACCATGTTTTTTTGCATTCTGAATATGAATATTATTTTGTGGATCTTGACCCTTTTCCTGCACTTGTTACCATTTATTACCAGCAGAATATAGTTCAATTCAATTAAGTTTTATTTACGTATATAGCGTTTTTTACAATGTTACGTTGATTCAAAGCAGCTTTACAACAAAATACTAAGAAATTCAAACATTAATAAATTGAAAAAATTAAATAAATAAAAATGAAATAAATTCTACACAATATATGGTGTTAAAATAGTTGCCTTAAAGACATAGACACAAAACAAAATACATACAAGAACAAAGGAACAAAATACATACAAGTAATGTTATAATAATAAGTAATATGCATGTTAGAATGAGTATTTTGATAGCTGAGGATTCTGTAATCACTCAAAGTATATGTCAGCAGTCTCCCAGTAAGCAAGCCAACAGGGCGACAGTGGCAAGAAACCAAAACTCCAGTAATATACAGATGGAGAAAAAACCTTGGGAGAAATCTGGCTTAGCTGGGAGGACCAGTTCTCCTCTGGCACGTTAAAGCTGCAATTTGTAACTTTCCTGGATATAAACGCAGTGTTGGTATTAGCAATTTATAGTGATCTATGTGTGAAATCTACTGCCAAATGGTCTATTCATTCAGTTATTACTGTATACTTTTTACAATTGCTTGTTTTTGTGTCATCATCTGGCCTTTTAAAGTTGCTGGTTGAGTGAAATGTGTGTTCGTTTGACTGCAGAAAGAAACCGAGGATGATCTCCTGATCTCCAAGAAAGTCAAAGAACTTTCTGTCATTGATGGGCGACGTGCACAGAACTGCAACATTCTTCTCTCACGGTGAGTTCTGTATGTCTGCTCCAGGTTGTGAGTTCACCTCTGGCTAGGATGTGTGCGGCTCATTGGCTTCCTGATTTGGTATCATATTCTGTGAAAAAACCCAGGTTATGTCTCTTCCACCTTGGCCACCATGTCACTTTTCCATCAATAAAAGATTCCCTTTCTTTATTTGTACAAGGTGACATCCTTGAATCCTTTTGTAAATAAATGCAGTATGGACTGTTGAAACTAACAGAACCATGCCTCATTAATTAAGAAGGTTTTTTTTATTATATTTTTACTTTTGATGACCTGGTTGTCATTGCCAATGAACAATATTTGACTCTCATGTTCTTCATTTGCTTGAAAGCTTTTTTTTTGTTTTCATGTAATAAAATAAAAATGGACAAATAACTGTTGGATTTTAGTGACAATTTCATGATTACATAATGTATTAAATCCAGGCAACATGGAGGAAAAAGACCACAGACAAATTTTATGTGTATAGTCTTTTTAGACTAGCATGGTAGTAGGTCTAGGAGAGGATCTCTCATTTAGGTAATATGCAGCTGTTACAACACAAAAATACAACATTTCACAGTGCTGTTACTATATCTCTAGAAATAACTTTGGATTGTGCAAATACACAGTCAATGCACAATTAATGCTTACAATACCAAAATACATGACCTACTAAAGGATACACTACTACCACTAAGTCTTCATTCAAGTACTCCTGATTCTGCAAATATTATATTATTCAGGGTTTAAATTTATTTTCACTTGTTTATGGCTTTTTATACATGATTTAACCATGATAATACATTGGCATTGAACAGAGTTCTTCATGCAGAGCTCAGTACTTCAGTTATGCAGGGTTCTGCCTGTTTTTTTTCCTATTGGCCACGTCCTTTTTCTGGATCCCAGTAACAGTTGGTCACAGCTGGTAAACCAGATGGTCTCACATTTATGATGGCTCACTGACTGTGGCTTGGTATGGTATGCAAACACCAGAGGTTCTTAAGTGCAGAGCAAGTTAAATGCTTTTTTACTTCAACTACATGAAACAAACCATTTAGCATCTACAGTTTTTTTCTGAAAACAGGATTCTACATCAAGGAAAGCTGTGTGGCCTTTGGGACTGTGGTGTAACCTCTGACACTGTGAAGGGCCCTCTTGTTTTCCTTAGGATTATTAGGGCCCAAGCACTGAAAGTGTTTAGGGCCCTATTGTTTTTCTTAGAATTATTTTTTTCCTTTGGGTTATTAGGGTCCAGACACTGAATTTTTTTTTCATTATTAGGTTTTAAGGCCCTTGAGCCCCTTAATATGGTCAAAAACTTTTGAATCTTGACACACTTGTCAAAGTTGTCAGCCATTAAGGTTGGACAAAGGCTGGCACATAGGTCGGGCAGGAGGGCTCAGTAGCGCCCCCTGATACGGGGCACAAAAAGATTACCCTTTAGCTCCACCCAATAGGAAGTCGGCCATTTTGGATTTTTTGAAAAGCACTTTTTTTTCAGAAAAAAAAACTTTGATATACTCCTCCTAGGGATTTTATGTGATTGTCACCAAACTTTGTGAGCATCATGTCAAGACATTGAAGATTCAAATTGCGAAGGGATTTTTGATATCTCGAATGGTGTTGTCATGGCAAGGCAGTAAAACTACGGTGAAAACTGGGAAACAGGAAGTCTTTAATGTCTACAGCATGCATTGAATGATTTACATCAAACTTGGCAAATATGTTTGGTGTAGTGGGCTGATGACATTGACATGACTGTGAGTCATGGTTATAGCGCCACCAACTGTAATTGTATCACTTTAAACAAACTTTAAAAGTCAACTTACACTTAACCAAGTCATTTCAGACTTGGTCAGAATACTGTAAAGACATGGCTGATACAAATTGTAAAAGGATTTGTGATATGGTAAAAACTGTTGCCATGGCAACGTGTTAAACTTTAAAACCACGTTCAGATGTATTTGTGGTGCTTAACTTGTATGAAATGGCATGTAATTTGGCACACACATCACAGTGTTCAGCTGTTAGGTGTGGGCAAAAGCTTAGACATGGGAGTGGTGGGGGGACTCTATAGCACCTCGTTTTGACTAAAGTGGTGGGGTTAGTTTTGCTTACAGTACAAACTTGGTACATGTATTGTTCTCATCAAGCTGGGCAACTTTTAAAATGACATTCATTAGGTCAGCCTAACAGGAAGTTGGTCAATTTGGATTGTATGTGGCTCTTTATCAATTCAAGGCTCTGAATTTTTAATTACTCCTCCTAGGGAATTTATGTAATTGTCACCAAATTATTATGCCAAGACATTGAAAACAATAAATTGCAAAGATTTTTGATATCTCAAACAATGTTGCCATGGCAGGGAAATAATTAGAAACAGGAAGTCACATATCTTCTGCATGCACTAAGTATTTTCGTTGAAACTTGTATGTTTGGTCTTATGGACTGATGACATAGAGGTGGCTAGTGTGAGTCACAGTTAGAGTGCCACCAACTGAAAGAAGAAAGTGTGCCACTTAAAACAGAGTTTAAAAGAGTCCTCTTACATTTATGCTTAAAAAATTTTAGTCACTTCAGCCCAACTTTCAGTTGAAAATAGAGGTATTGAAAATGCTGAATTGTAAATTGTTGACTGGGAACAGGAAGTGTCTCACACCTTTTGCATGCATGGAGTGTTTTACATCAAACCCTATCGTGCATTGTTTTCAGCGAAGCTGGTGTTGCAACTTAGTGCTTGGGCCTCCCATAGCTGCTTGCAGCAATATTTTGTTAACTGAGATTCACAGGGATTTAAATAGCTTTGCTTTTGGAGTTGGAGCCTGTAACCTCATTAGTGTTGGTTTTGAAATAATGAATATAGTACTGGGCTGTAAGGCAGCAGATTGTGAGAGATGGTTGTCTAACTACAGGGTCTGAGATTAAAGAATAACATGGCCCAACTCTTGTTAATTAGAGCTCTGTATTAATCAACATTTACATTTAGGCATTTTGCAGATGCTTTTATCCAAAGCGACTTACAAGGTAAAGAAAACAAAGAAGCGATAAATCGTAAGGAGGCAATTACATCAGCCGAACACAGTCACAATTTTCCAAGAGTACAACATTTTGCTTACAAAAGTGTTAACAGACCTAACAGATCTCAGTCAAAAGAGAAAATGGAATACATTAAGCCAGTTAAATAGGAATATGGGAAGAAAGGTCTATGGGTAACAACATTCTTTATTTTTAAGGTTTGATTCATGGCACTTTACAATTTTAAAATTGTTTCTGTGTCCATAACCATATGAAATGGAAATTCTATTTAAATTCTGCAAGATTCTCCTCCACCCTTGCTGCGGTTTGCAGTCTCTCTGGATCCTGGCAGAATAATGAAGGGCACTCTCCAGGACTGATCTCAGGCCTGTCAAACACCTGTCTAGTTTGGCCATAAGTCCATACCCAAGTTATCCCTGGATCAGATGCTTTACTCTATAATTAATGTGTAACCTAGGAAGGTGGGCTGCACTAGCAGATTTTCATCTGAGCTATTATGACCAGGGATGATCACAGCATGGTGTGTTAACTAATGAGTCATCCAAAAATCCAAATTTCTTTACTTCAGTAATTATATATAGCATTGGCTAGGAAACTGCTTCTTGAACAAACCGTTGAGTTCAACATTTAATCACAATTAATACTTCTTCTAAATAATATATGCCAGTTTATTTTGACTTTATGCCAAAGGAAAGCTGATGTAAGTTTTGGATCTCATTAAAACCAGATTTCATTTTCTCAAGGTGATTAATTTGAGTTTTGTGGGTTCTGTGCTGATTAAGCATTATCAGTTACATTCAGATTTCATTTTTAGGTTAATTTTTATTCCCTTTCTGACTGATCTGTATATCCCATGCTTGTGTTTCAGATTGAAACTTTCCAATGAGGAAATAAAGAGGGCTATTTTGACTATGGACGAACAGGAAGATCTGCCTAAGGACATGCTGGAGCAGGTGAGTGTCCAGGGATTAATGGCATGCAGTGTAGGGTAGAGGTAGTAAAGCACTCTGAAATCATTGCTTTTTGTTACTATTGTAATAATTGACACCCTGATAACTGTTCTACACATAACAGATGCCTACTGTTCATCACATTTCCATTTAGTCATTCACATTAGATGTAAAACAGAAAAGTAGGTTTATTTCACGAGACTGGTTGAATACTAATCTCATAGTACCGAGTGATGTTTTTTTTCCCACTACTCTAGATGCTGAAGTTTATTCCAGAAAAAAGTGATGTGGACATACTAGAGGAGCACAAACATGAGCTGGATCGCATGGCAAAGGCAGACCGCTTCCTTTATGAAATGAGCAGGTAAAGGATTAATTAAACCTAGACTCTTAATAGACAAAATAGACAAAATTGAAACCATCATTGTGACTGGTAAATTTAGACTTCTTTGGTTTTTCCCCTTTTCCAACAATTCTACTTTCACCATGAGGAACTTTATTTAATTAGATAAATGTAATGGCATAACTAAGTTAGACTATGCTATGTGCATTATTTCAAGATATATTGAAAGGGCACTTTGTTTTTATTTAATTTGATATTTGTGCAAACTGAAACTCTCTGAAAACTGTATCGTGTGAATTTTTCACTTCCAAGACTTTTTCACATTGCACATAAACTTGATTTGATTTTTTATCTGAACTTTAGAATGATCTGAAATGGCATTTTGCAAATAGCATTTTACATGTTGTGCAAAGAAAACTTATGTAATACATAGAACTTGAAATGTAGTAATTTCACTTAAAAAATGACTATTAAGACTGATTCTTTTAAAAAATTACAATCTGATTTTAAATTGTGTACCTTAAATACATCAAAATATCAGATTTTTGCTGTCTGTCTGATCAAAGCATATAAGTATGTCAAAGACATAACCTGATTCCTAAAAAGAGGTGTTCCTCACCACCCATAAGCCCCATTGTCTCCTTTGGTTGGCTTGGATCTAAAATTGTGTTTTCTTGGCACCAAAAATGTCTTGCTGTTCACCTTCACAATCTCACATAGTCAGTTTCACATCACTGGCCTGGCACATTTATGGCATGTTGTGTGTAAGGATCATGTCACCTGTAAATGCCACCCACTACTTTACATTTAGTGCACTAGCTTATACACATACAGGTACAGTGTCAGGAACAAAAATTATTTCCAGCAGAAAGGATGCACAAGGGTTGTGAGGAATGAATGACACATTGATCTAGCCAGGCTGAAGATCTCATTTAGCATCAGTATTTGCTGTAACTCTGTCTCTTCGTAGCTATGCAGCAGCCTTATTCTGTCTACTGTAGCAGAGGACCAAATGCCAAACAAAGCACGTGTTTTAGCTTGCTTGTTTTACTTCCCCTAGTTTATGAGGCCCTAGTGAATTTTTTTCACTCCACTGTGGTTGATGTGTTTAGAGTGTAGAGGATGGAAGCAAAATATTTTCAAGTATCGACTGGATAGTCCGATTTGCAATTCAAAAATGTCTGACTGGAGTCCCAAGGTGGTGTTGGATCTTTTGGCATGTTTAACACGGGTGCCCAACACAAGGGTGCTGAACGCAGCACAGAAGTGTTACATTCAGTTCACTAGTTTAGGTTTTTTACTTTGTTTAATGGAACCATCAATGTGTATACAACACAGCATGTACACAGAATGTAGCAGGGAGTTGAGTGGTAATATTTTATCTCGAGCGACAGTTATAGTGATGGAATTAAAATGAAGACTATAAAATACAATACCATTTATACAAGGTAACCAGGG
This sequence comes from Ambastaia sidthimunki, assembly GCA_036877625.1. Taxonomy (NCBI): domain Eukaryota; kingdom Metazoa; phylum Chordata; class Actinopteri; order Cypriniformes; family Botiidae; genus Ambastaia; species Ambastaia sidthimunki. Next base: position 184 of record JAZGTK010008894.1, on the reverse strand, counting down.
GGCTAGACGTCCTTTAATACATCTAATTTAGTATTACTTAGATTTGTACTTAGTACTTAGATTGCTTAATAAGATAAATAAAACACACAGACTGTAACACAATAAAATAATTGTTATCTAGTCCTATAATTGAGTTTATGGCAAATTTTATGTTGGCATGGGATTTGAGTGAACTGTTTTACTG
>JAZGTK010008893.1:0-17808 GCA_036877625.1 Ambastaia sidthimunki | reverse complement strand
GCAGCCAGGTGGCAGATTGCAGATCCCTGAGCATTGTCACAAATAACTCAGCATTTACTTTCTGTGTTATTATTATGACATTCAGTTTAGCCTTATGAAACGCACAGTAGACTGATGGAGGCTCAGGAGCTCTGTAATGATCTGCAGGCAGTGATTCGGCTGTTCTAAACCTTCCCCCTGCCGACAAATCCAGCCAGAACATTCCTCACACATCTGGCCCTCCAACGCTCTCGCCTGTGCCATAATTACCCACAAGCCCTGGTGTTCTCCTTTTCTCTTTTCTTTTTATTAGCTACAGAAACTTTTCCCTCATCAAAGACTGCTGCTCACAAACCCCAGAGATGGGCGGGATCATAAGAGGAAAACTATAGAACAATAGTGCACTTATAGATGACTTAGTCTGTGTGGAACTTTCTTATTGTTGTGATGCCTCACCCTGAATGTAGTGCTTGTCATGCTGCTCATAACTCAAAGTAGTGAAAATAAAATGAAATTAGTATCATCAATACCTTTTAACTAGTAGCATTAGTACTTTTCAGCTGATGACACAGTTAAGTCACTCTCTTAAGTCATCTAAATAACGGCCTACCTATACAATATTTGAAGGCATCATTGGGTGCCAATGAAAAGGCTGCTCCAAAGATTCCTTGTTATGCCCAAACTATAAGGCAACATTGCATACATCTTTCATGAACAATGTTTTTCCCAGAATGCTTTGTGACAGGGCCTTTGAAAAAATGCATCCAGGCTAAAATGTATACAAAACTACTTATTTTGCCCATTAGTGCTGTGCATTTTTATGACAATTAAAATATCATGTTGTTAGATTAGCAACATCCTAACATGTGTCTTCCAAGTAAACTGTTATTTATGTAATGCAGATTGCTGCCTGTGTAGAACATACCAGTTAATAACAAAAACAACAATAATAATAATTTTTATTTATTATACACTTTTGTTATACCCAAAGTGCTACGGTTAGGCTGCATGTAAAAGTAACTGTTTCTGTAGGTAATAGGCAGTGAAATAGCTCAGGCGGTTTTAAAACAGTGTTTGTATGCATGTTTGTTAAACTATAAGGTTTCATGGGAATTTGTGAATTAGTTTTTTTTGTGGTTTTGATCAAATTGATGTTTTGGGGAGTTTGTATGTTAGTTGATGTATTGTAAGTACTGTGATATTTGAAGTCTGTATAGAGTGAGGCATAGTGTTTTACTCGCACATGCTGAGAGAGGTGAGGGGTTGCGTCAGGCACATGTCGGAGCGCCGCCACTTCTCTGAAACAGGAAGTGAGGGCGCATGCAAGGGGCATGCAGAAAGGAAGAGGCTTTGTTGGTGTTCTTCGCCGGGAAGTGACATTGTTGAAAGTGCTGCGTTGTTTTCTTCCTTAAGCAGCTGTATTCCAGCTCACTGTGTAATCAAGTGTGGCTGGCTTTCAGGTTATATCTTACAGCTTTGCTGTTTTAACTGATACTAGAACAATGAGCGTAACACTCGGGTTCTCCAGTGACGTCATAAGCTGTGTCAGCTGTACACCAGCATCAGACAGACTGAGACACAGACATAAACTTATACATTTAAAAGGATTTACATGTATTTGAGAGATTTGATGCTAAAGAGGAGTAAAGACTGTCAGATATTTTGCTTTAGTGATGTTGTGTAGTTTGGATTAACAAGCCAAACGTTTCTAATTTTTATTATTAAATTAAAAGCTCACATGGCACAAGAACATAATGCTGCTTTTAATATTGTCATCACAGTCACATTTTCTTCTGAGTATGTAATGAGTTACAGTACAGTAAGTTAAGTTATCTGTATGGTAACTCTTTAGAGGAGCAACTTTCTTATACATGAGGAGTGACCCAATTAATGTACTGTATATAATCAGACTGAAGCCAAAATTACAGGAATATTCCATAATGAAAACAGAGCATTGCTGCTACCATCTCTGTGCCTTCTTGTCTTATTTCCAAAAATATATGTGTAAATTGTCCAAATATATGTGTAAATTGTCACATTTGAAACAGTTTTGCTGTAATGTACAGTAATTATAATGAATGACACCCTCAAAGACTCTGTACTATTCCATCCTGTAGTGAAAATTAAAAACTAGAATGAACTAGTCACAGTGATCTGAGAGAGAGGGGGGAGATAACAAAATAAAATGTTCTCCTAAGCAACAACTTTGAGAGGGAGAGAAGCTCTTCAGGGTTTGTGTGTGTGTGTGTATGTGTGTGTGTGTGTGTCTGTGTGTGAGACCCCTCCTTTGCGTCAGTGGACCTATTTGCTGATTCCCTTTACAAAGCCTGTCTTTGATGTGCTACTGCTTCCTGCTTCCTAACAGGGCTTTTGTATTAAATTAAGTTTGCCCATCGTTGAATGAATTAGGCTTTAACAGCATAACAGCAAGTACAATCCTATGCAGGCTCTTGTGCTACAGACTCAGATTATCAAACGAAAATATCATTGACATGGGGATGGGCTTTATTGACTTGGGTCAGTATGTAACACCCTAGCAACCACCCAAAACCTTAGTATGATGGCGGAGAGTTTTGCATGGGCAAATAACACATTTGCAAAATACTTGTTACAAGTTACTTCGACTTACTGTCTCCTAAACAGAATTCTACCTTTTTGCAGGTCTCTCTTATAGTAACATTTCTACCACCATATACAGTACATGACAATATATTGAGTCAGATGTTGTTTTATAGTCTCTGTCAATGTTATCACAAAATTCAAGCAATAAAAAATAAATAATAATAAAATAATTTAATGCTATGTAACATTCATTATTATTTAAGATCTTATTTTAAAGATTATTCAAATTAAAGATTATTCAAATCTTTACTGATGAAAAACATTAATGACAATCAGAGGTAACTTAGAAGATGTAACTTGTTAACTATTTTGTTATAAAAGTTATCCAATATCGACAGCCAGTTAATTAATAAAATGAACAACAAAAAAGAGCATTATGCTAAATCTAATACATATTTTTGGGTTAAACTATACTGTATATCGTCATTGGGCTATTTAATGTATGTACATTTTTTATTCTGTCAAATCATGTCTAAGAATAATTGCCATCTTTTAAGTTACAATACAAAAATTAATGAAATCCACCATTGATTATATCATCCACCAATGATTATATCTCACCAACAGTTAAAACGAAAGATAGTAATTCTATTATTAGGAAACTAAGACCTTTCTTTTAACTTCAGACCAAAATGTGTTTCTGGGTCAAAGTGACTGTCATATCAGGCCACATGTGAAAATCAGGTCACATATATGTGAATGTTTTTTGTGTGTTAGTTTATGACTCATAAGTTCTCCGGGGTCAAAAATTTTGAACATGCACAAGCAGGCGAAATCACCAAACACCAAAGTAGAACAAACCATAAGTGCATTTTCTCATAATGTTTAGGTGAAGAAGCCTGTTAATTCAAGGCATAATTGACGGAAAATCAAACCCAATAGAAATATAATAGAAATATGAGCAATAAATCTGTACAGTGGTTTGGGTGTTGGAGGGATTCCAGAAGAATTGTCACATGAGAAGCAGCTGTTTACAAATCTCTAGTGTTTTGATTGATGAGATTAAATGAAAAAATACTCTTCATGGTTTGATGTGATTCCATATATAAATCTGTGTGTGTGTTTTTATCTTTGTACGTTTAAACAGGTTCTGTAAACAGTCAGTGGGAAGACAAAGTAATAAGAGTCACTGGCTTTGTTGCTGGGATCACAGGATCAAATAAGGAGGTTTGCTGAAGAGACACGCTGATTTGGCCAGGGGCCTGGGACCCTCTTCCCCTGTAATCCCCCTAATTCACTCTATTAAACTCAATCTCCCATTCTTTAGTCATTTAAACCAGGCTTAATCTCAAATTACTACCAGGTGAAATAAATACACTCAATTTATGTGCACATGACCACATCAAAGTACATACATGTTAAAAAACTGAGGAGAAAAACACTTAATATAGTTAGATTGTTAAACCATTTGGTGTATAACTTTAGCCATGATGCTAGGGTATTGTGTGTGCTTACTAGGGTGTTGCTAGGGTATTTTGGGTACTTGCTATTTGGCTGCTTACTGGGACAAATAAAAAAAGTGTCAACCCTAAGTCTCTATGATATAATGTTCTGTAGATGTGTCTATTGGATGTGTCTAAATACGGTTTAATTAAGTCTTACAATGTGCCATTGCTTAAATCAATTATTTCAACCAATGGTTGCTCATTTATTCAGCAGCACGTCTTATGTTAGCCCTAAGGGAAGACTTTTTAAAACTCCAGGATATCTAAGATTGTTTTTCATTTCTCCTGTTACTCTCTATGAAAGTGTTCAAAGTCACCACTGTGCCACGATGCCACAGAAGAATGTTTATGCATCAGACATCCTTCCTCAAATCCGGTCATATTATATACCCGCCCACATGAATTATACATTGGAATCAAGTAGCATTGGTGGTTAATTATTCCAGCACACTTTGTCTTGTTAGAAATCGATTTGTGCCCATTTTTCTCTTTATTATGTGAATTTATGCTACGTTGTTTGATTAAACATCCTCTGTTAGAGCCTTATTTGAGGCAAGTTTCACAGAGACGGTATTGAGTAGATCACAGGATTCCAGACACCTCTAGCATGTGTGCTACTTAGTAGTTTTTGTCTTTTGTTTATTGTCTCCCTGTTGCCGACTAGTAAATTAGAGGTAAACAAACACTCCCTTTTCTATTTAGCAGGGATCCTCAGGCTTATTAGAAGGTGTTCGCTGTATCTTATACCCAAGTGATACTCTCAAAGCTTCAACGGCCCAGAATTCCAAGACGTTCACCTGCTCTTAGACATCTTCCCACCAAATTGAGTGTGCTCACCCACTCACAGTTAGCTAGGTCAACGAGACAGTTGATCTGCTGAAATGATTGGCACTGTTACTGTCAGAATAAGACATTGATGAATGACTTTTGTCTGTGGAATAACCCGACCAATCACATTCCATAAGATCTCGTACGATATGGAGGACTGGCAGGCCTCAACCAATGAGAATGGTTATTTTGACACATAGGCCGTCCCATTATGCTTTGTTTATTTTTAAGGTCCAAATTAGGACAGGTATAATTGGTGTTGGTGAGTGGTTATAGTTTGATACAGTAATGGTGACAACTTATGTAACACTCATCTCTAAAAATAAACAATCAGGTATGCCAAATTCTCAGTGAATTTAGGATGATTCATTTAAGGTGAAGATTTTTATTTTTTAGACTCAGGCAGAACTTTATTTTACTGCAATTCGGTAAAGAAAAAATTATGATTTTCTGGATTCTGGATCTGTCCAAAAGTAATATGTACTAATTATTTAAATTAGAAATTTAGATATCTATTCATGGATACATCTAATTCATGGATATCTAGTTAACTTGCTAGTAACCTTGACTTTAAAGCTCTGGCACTCTTAATTTGAGGACAACCAACTTTAGCAAATTCAGTTATGTTCTTCCTCAAAGTAACTTTTTGTATCATCCCCACTACCAACCCACTAAAAACTGTTTTCCAGACAAAACCTGTGCACTTACTCCTGGAAGATGTGTAAATAAGCCAGCCAATCAGATTTTTCCAGTTCTGTATACAATATGAAGACAGGTGCAGTCTTTATCTGAATGGACTTTGAGGGGTCTCTATCTGAGGCTGCAACTAGCATGTTTCTGAGCACTGCTGAGGTTCTACAATCAAAGAAACAAATACGAAAATATCTAATACAGATAATTGGTAAAAAAAGGAAAAAGAGAGACTGATCTTATCTCACATGATAAGCACTGAAAATGGAGGGTATCAGAAAAGCAAAGCTCTCTTTGAGTAGGGGAGCGTAAAATCTAGACTAGTGTGCACTGATCCCCCAAATCCCTCTATTGTCACAATAAACAGAAAAGCAGAGGAAATGTGTATATGAGTGTGAACGGCCCAGCGTGTGTGCAATCACAACCCTAAACCCGACTTAAGAGGGATTGTATTCAATTTTCGGGGGGCTTTTGTTTGAGAGCCGCTTGAACTTGTTAGGTTCAATATTTTGAGGACAACAGTTCTTCGTTCTGCATTGAGCCACATTATTTTTAATTTATGACTTGAAGTAATGAGGAATGGCTTGTTTTTTTATTCTGGTTTTCTTTTTATTCTTTTGTTTAAATGGCCCAGTGCCATTTAGAGTCTGCGAACCTTTCCCCGTGCCCTACAGGGCCCTACATTTCATTAACTTTCCTAAGCAACCAGGAAACCCACTGAACAGCTATTAAATGTCATTTAGGAATCCACACTATTCTGCTCTTTGGGTCTGACATTTAAAACACTGAGTTTGACTCTGTCCTTGGCTGAACTTTGTCATAATGTATTGAACTTGTAGATGTACTGTATTGAGCCTATAGAGAGGTATAAGTAGAAAGAGAGAGATCAGTGTGTTACTTAAATTGTATTTAAATATACTGTTTGTTGTATTTATTTGGGGATGACAAGGAAAAGGTTATAGATCCAAAAGATTCTGCATCAGGATATACCAAGTTTTGGACCCCTATTGGCCTGTATTTAGTGCTGTTCACTTGTGATTGGATGACAAAAAACTTATTTGAATAATAATTACAATAGACAGGGTTTAGAGGAATAATACTCTAGATCTGTTTTTCTGCTCTCCCACTGGTCTCATCACTCTTCCTTTCTTTTTATGTGTCAGTTAAGACAGTCAGGCTGGTGTTTTTTGCACCATCTATCACCTGATATTTCTTCTCCACACACATCCTGCACACCATGTTCTTTTCTCATTCCCCACAAACCTGTCTCATCTCCTGCAGGCTTATCCATCTCCCTGCATGACTGGCATGAACCTCTTATTCTAAAGACCTGTCTCATATCCCACATGAGGGGCCGTCCCTTTTACAATCACATGACTCTTTCATTTTGATCCACTCAGTGTGTAACGGTCACTTCCCAAAGCGAGTCTCTGTCCTCTCATGGGGGCAGGGAGGATGTTTGCAGGCCTGGACGTGGAGTTCAGTGAGGTGGGGGGACGTCTGAATGGTCACCCGCTGGGCGAGGGGAGGGGGTGCGGGGGACAATGGTGGTCCTGTTTTAAGAAAGCGTGGTCAGGGGGAGCCGAGAGCGGGGCTGTGGGTGTTTGTAAGGGCAGGAAACAGGGGGAGCTTATGGGAATGCAGATTGGCTGTCTGAATTGAACTGGCAGGCCGGGCTTTGATGTGAACAGAGGGGGATTTTCATACGGCCCAACTTTCATCAAGTTTATAATCATGCCTATTCCAAAACTTAATCTCTTCTGTTTTTCTCATTTTTCTCTCTCTGCCTCTCCTCCCCATCTTGTTTTGTCTGCCTTTGATTGGATGTCAACATGGGTGCCATTTAGTAAATCACGTTTCATTGAGAGCAGCTGAATTTTTGAATAAGTATTCTTCATTTTTCCTTAAAACTGTGTCCTTGCTGAAAAGACCAGCATAGCTCAACCTCATATTTTGTGTTTCGCATGCTAATCTATATAATATAGATATAATAGTCCACCAGATAGATCACAAAGGGTGAGCTGCATAAACATAACCGCTAATACTGTGCCTTAATAACTAGTATGACCAGCTAGTAATTACTTATGGCTCATCAGTCTTATTTTTCTGATTCTTATTATATCAATAAACTTTTTTATGTATCTAACTTAAAAACATTATGACTAGTCATAAAAAAAAAAGACAAGTCTAAGCAATTTGTGCAACTGGCCACAAGACTAAGCCAGCACTGACAAGTCTAAACCAGCATGGAAAGTCATAATCATCTGTTATTTATTTATTATTTGTTTGTTTGTTAACAGGGATTACCATGACTACCATGACATATTAATACCATGCATATCCAAATACCAATACCATGACATTTTGGATACCACCATGATGGTAATACCATGACAAATACAGAATATTAAGTACTTTGGAGTATTTACCATATAAATGCTGTGGTTTATTAAATAGAGTACTATAGCTTTACCATCTTATCGTATCACTGTACCATAGTTCCATCACACCTTTTGTAGGTGTTTAGATATAAATAATCTGTAGGTTAGTATTAATGAGTTAGGGTAGCTTCAGATGGGTTGGAAATTTGGTGCAGCGTAGAGGTACAAACTTTAAAACTTTGTAATGTCCTGATTTAAGCTCCCCTGCAGCACTTCCATTAATTAAACTCTGAGAATGTTCGTCTGTGAAAAAAACAGTGATTACAGCCAAACCCAACGGCCTCGTCTCTCATATAAATGCAAAACCCCTGAAGGAGACACTGCTTTATATTCACAGAGCACACACACAGTTCAAACTCCACACTTTGTCTACTTGTGTCCTCCGAGAAGAACCTCAAGAAGAAGTTGGTTTGTAAGGAGGAACAATGAGGTTTAGAAATTGCTGAGTGGTGAATTATAAAGAGAGATGAAAAGAAGTGAGAGTGCAAAGTGTGTTGTGTGTGTGTGTGTGTGTGTGTGTGTGTGTGTTGGTAGGGTGGGGGGTACTAATTACATTTCTTCCTCTCTTAGAGGAAACACCTCTTATCCTTCCAGCAGGGGTGTTGGGGGTGGGGGGGGGGGGGTGGTATCGTCCCATAACTTAAATCTCAGCATCTCAAAACTTTGCTTTGTGTCTTTCATTTGCTGCTTTTTTCCAAAACCTGCTTTATTCAACAGATTTTATATTTATTCCCCCTTTATTCTGGACCCTCCTGAGGATCTTAAAAGAGGCCGATCAGGAGGACCGAAATTGGTGGGGGGCTGCCTTGGTTCAGCCTGGATTTAGGAAGTTGGTAGTGGGAAGGGAGGGGTGGAGTGGTTTTGCTTCAAAAATTGAATAATTGCTGGAGAAATGTGGGATCTTGTAACAGCGTTTGTACATCATAAAGACCGTGATTACAGCACTTTTTATGGATCACTACAGGCGGTGGAAAAACAGAAGGGGAAATGAGCAGGCCGGTACAGTCTTATGTAAGTTACATGCTGTGCTGTTCTGAGATCAGACTAGAGAGGATGGAAGATGTAGGCGGTGAAGCCAGCATCTGCTTAAGCTGATGCCAGGTCAGATGTTTCCCTTAGATAACAATGAGCACATTAGCGCACTTGTCTTAACTGTGCGTACTTGTGTGCCTTTCTGTTTCTTCTAAACTACATATACGTCTCTCTTTGTCCTTTCAGGAAAATCAGGCCAAGTCAGGTGGCTTACAGTCCAAATTATATTTGCCAAATTGGATGAATGCAGTGAATTCTATTGCTTATTAAAGCGCTCTGCCTGTAAGACATTGCGGTTGTGTATGAGTATTGGAGGAGGAAAATTAGCTGAGCTATGAAGAGATGGGGTTAATATTACGGGTCATTTTGCATTGAATGTTTTTGATAAGACTAAACATGTTACCTTAAGCTTCTGAAAAGACCATTTCCAATTGCCAGGTTGGTCTATGTTGGGTTGTTCTGGTTTGGTGCTGGTCTACCTGGTGCATCAGCTATAGCCATACTGAAATTGGTTGATCAAGATAGTCTTGCAACTCTAAATAAACAGCTGGTTAGCTAAGAGCAGCTTGTCAACCAGTTAAATCAGCTAAACACCTGCCTGGGAGGCCTGCTTGACTATGAGAACAATTAATTATATTTTTATTTTTATTATATACCAATTTATATAACTAGATAACCACTGGTTCACCATAGAGTTAAGAAGGCCAGTGAAGACACAGTTTTTAATGCCTCAAAGCGTGAGCCTCTCTACGACATTATAGCCACAAAATTACAACATGAAAATAAAGTTGAGACCCCCTTTAGTCATCCTTGAGTCAGTTGAATTTTTCCATAAGCCACACTTATCATATTCTCAAACCACAGACGACGCACTGGGAAATAAACCATGAAAATAAGTTGGTTTCTGTTAGAAAGTCTATTGTCTGCTCAGTGGTATTATGTGTATTATGCACAAGAACAGCATAACAAGATTTTGGGATTACAGATAATGCTGTGTTAGACATCAGATCCCGACTCAGACAATCAAAGAAGTGTCTATTTTAAGACACGTCAAGCCATCAACAGAGAGAAAATGTAAAGGGGAGGGTCTTGTTTTGTAATGAAGAGAGACAAAGCAAGATAGCCAGAGAGAAAGAAAGAGAGTTAATCGTGTTTCCTGGATCAGTGTAAATGAGAGCGGTCCAGTAATGGCAGTACTGGAATGCAGTCAGTGCACTGCTCAACCCTCCCTAAGTCTTGGCTTCACTCCATTCTTTCAGCACTCCACACAAAGCTTCCTTTGTTCAGCCCGCTCTTGAAAAGCAGTGCTTGGTCACTCCCTCTTTTGCTCTCTCTCTCTCTCTGTTGTCCTGTCTCGCGTCTCTCTCTTCCTGTGTGTCTCCTCTCACTGCTACACTGACTCTCTCCTCATCTGAAGTGCACAGTTTTATTGCTCAAAACTGTAGCTCAGGAGATGTAATGAAGTGACATTTCATTGAAATATTGACTTCAATGACTGTAATTGTTAGCAAAGTAAGGATATGGGAAAGTTTGATGAGAAATGTTTGAGTTTATATTAAAATCTATGACTTTTGGACCCCAATCTGAGCACAGTATGAGACATTGTTAAAATCTCTCTGACACCAGAAAATGTTTATGAGATTACTACAGTGTGATTCTCAGGAGACAAACTGGAGAGGAATAAACGTCTCAAAATCTCTATTTAATCTCATTGTTGTCTAGGAGTTCTCATTACTGATGTGTAGAAAAGATTCTTTGTAATTCTCTCACGCTCTCACACTCATATCTCAAAATGTTGTAATTCTTTCTGTGTCTTGCTTTCATACTTTCACCTTTTGTTTTGACCAACTTTTCTCTCTGTTTTTCACAGACTTTACTGTTGTTTATTCGCCAAGAAGGGAGATCCAGCCAAGAAGTCAGTATTATCTTCTGTATTCACAACCTGAACCAGGGGAAGAAGAATTTTAACAGCTATTTTAGGTTAACCACACATTTAATAAGCTGGAATGGGGAGGAGGGAATTGTGCTCTTGTTTTGATCTCGTTCTTTTCAAGGCTTACTGAGATTTAGCACTGCCAGTCTCCCATGAAAGAATACACACACACACACACACACACACACATGCATGTACATGACGAAGCCTTTAGGTGTTCTGCCTGTATGCGATTAACAGATCAGCAACCTCAAATCAATGAGTCACACAAAGATCACATGATTAAATAATTACCTTTATTTCCCAGGATTCATTAGAAGGAATCTTGCCACTAAGCACTTTGTTTAATGAAGGCATGTTTCAACACCAGCATGTTGATTCTGTAAGTATATTCAGGTCATGCAGTCATATCTTTTGTTCTTTCAACAATAATCACTTCATGTAAGAACCTGTTGCTCCAGCAACCTCATTCAAGCCTTGTCCTGTTGGTAAACGGCATTGGATGGCCCCAAGCGTGAAATTATGTCCATCATCGCCTTGTGACGCAGCCAGACTTTGCACAACCGCTTGCTGACATCGATGCAGGACTCTGTAAGCCTGCTGGTTGACAGCCTACCTGCTGTGAAACCATTATTCCACGCCTAGATTTCATCATGCCGTATAGTCATACAATCAGAGACATGCAGAGACTCTGTTTGCTATAAGCCTTCTAATAGACAAGAAATATAATAGACCAGTTTAACTGAGGCCATTTCAAGGCAATTCATTATGTTTAGGGCCCAGGCTTATAACATGGAGCACATTGCCATATCAATGTGTTTTATGAAACATTATTTTTTGGCTGCTCTAAAATGTTTACAAACAGTGAAAGTTTCTGAACTTTCACTTTCTGTTAAAATCTGTATATGATAGTCCATTAACAAAACATAACTGTCATTGTCATTATTATAGAGTTGTTTATCACAAACATATAACTTAAAGTTGTTTAAAAAAGGATTTTTGGTTGATTTTAAACTATATAGGTTTGCATGACAAACAGATTTCTCATAAATTACCTATAGAATCATTTCGAATACCTATAGAAAGTCAATGCTAGTTATTTGCATTGATTATTCTAATCAAAAGAAACAGAGGCGGAAACAACTATTCATATATTTAAATCCACATTTGTGTTTGTAATGTATAAACAAATACTACGGCCCTTTGCTTTATGAAAAGCCTGGGACACAGTGGCCTGTTTGAAAATTTAATGACACAAACACACTCACACACATAGAGCTTGTTTTTCTTGGTTCTAAGGCTATGCACAGAATCCAGCTGCTGTTTCATTCCCATGGTGCTCTGGGTGTCTCCTGCAGCTGCGTCCAATCAGATCACAGAATCTTGAAACTGAAACGGCCACAGCCTGAAAATACAGAACACTTTTCATCCTTTATCTGGATATCCCATTCATGAAAATCAGACTCACACCTCTCTTTCTCTCTTTGACTATCTCTCGCTTGCTCTCTTTCTCAAGAGGTTTTGTAAAACTTGGATCTAGGTCTCTTTACCGCAGGTGTTGCATATTGGTAATTAAAACGCCTCTGCATCTGTTGTTCCCCAGGCGAGATTTCGTCTGATTACTGCTCACTGGGGTGCAGAGTGTCGTGACCCATTTTCATGTGAGTTCAGACTCATTTAGCTGTGTTTGAAATTGTAGTGACAATTTCCCAATCAACAAGTGGTTTGTTAGCTTCATTTCATCATGACAGAAGACTTTTCAAATGTTTTAAATAGCAGCGGTTCTCTGTTATTGTTTACCATATTGTAAATGTGTTAACAATATTGTATTAGGGACATTTAAAATAAGTGGTTTAAAATAATTAGTGGTTAGTAGTTCAAAAGAATCTTGAGAAGCAGGGGAATAAATCTTGAAGCATAAGTGAAAACTGAAAGGTTACTTTCCAATATTCTGCCTCGATGTGCCATGGATTGTTTTTCATGTACGTTAGCCCTTATAGCGCAAGTTATGCAAGAATTAGGCCACGTCATACAATTAGACGTTAAGTCAGTTAGCAATACTGGTTGTTTTAGCTGTGTATAATAAAGAGGCAAACTGCTGACTCAGGGCTAAGTGTCAATACGCAGAGGGGAGGGGCATTGACAACGGGGGCCTGCCCCTTTAAAGTAGGACAGTGTAGACTGACTGTCTTCTTGTCTCTGTATATGGTGTCAAAACGGATATGTGTGCGGACCAAACAGTGATGAAATGTAGGGTAATAGCTGAAGGGGCTTATATTTCAGCGGTCTGAGGTAATTGGCTTTCTCTTTAGCGTTATTTAAAGCAGATCATGGTGATTCAGGATTATATGGGGCCCGTGCGTCAAATAGGCTGACTCACCTAGATGTGTTTCCGTTTAGTTTCAGCAGTCCAGTCCTTGGACAGCTCAGAGCCGCCTCACCTGCCAAAAGCAGTATCGCAAGACAGATGTGGTTATTCAAATCCGCCTGGATTTGTGGCCGTTTATAATAGTGCGGTCATATCTATAAAGCGACTGTTTGTGTGAGTGACCGGGAGAGAGAGATTAGGAGGGGGGTTGGGGGGATGATGAGATACTGGTGAAGCAGTGAGTCCACAATGGGCCGCATTGTTCCGAGCTCATAATCAGAGCGGACATGGAACTTGGCTGGAAGATCGTCCCCATAGCCCTCGACACAGCTGCTGTGACTTCAGTTTATATTCCCTCCATTCTGCTTTCATCAGCATCTCTCTCTTACTCACCATCTCTGCCTTTTCCATTCAGCGGTTGTTTTTCCTTCCTCTCTTTAAAACGAAGGATCGGAAGATGAGCAACGTGCCCGTGTGCAACAGCTTAGAGTTCTGATTTTGTGCTTGTTACATAAACAAACAAAGTGTGCCAGTCAAATAAAGACCTTTTACTAATTAAAAATCAAAAAAATCAACACTTTGTACAGAAATACTCAACCAATTAGGGGCCTCGATTCAACTGATTCAACTCCTTCCAGCCCGCCATCTTTATTGCCTGAATGCGTTTCAACTGGTGGAACATCCAGTAGCCCAATGTGAAAAAAAACTAGAACTGGCTCTTTAAAATATCAGCACTCTACTTCAATAGCGAGAGAAATACGAAGCTTAACAGCTGGACCAGCGGCAGTAGCTGTGTTTACAATAAAATTTCTAAGTCAGCTGCAAAGCTTCTGTGTCACTGGCATATAAAAATAAAACAAGAGACCAAAGTGAGACCCCTTCACTGTGACTCAAAGTTTCCACAGAGGTCTGACCAGAGATGGTGCTGCTCTTTCTACGTTATCCAATATATCTCAGGTGGCTAGAATGGAACTTAGTGCCACAATGCTTTTCCTGCCCACATTTATTTCTTCTCCCCAAAAATGTCCAAGAACGAATTCCATCACGTGGCCTGTCAACAGCATGTTAACTAATAATCGCCGCCTTCAGCTTTCCAAATTGATTGCAGCATTCATGGTGTGTGTGTTGGCCGCACATACGGGTGGCCGCAGTCCCTGGCTGTCAATTCTGTGAGGTTGCGTGTCGGTGGGCCTGAAGTAGTTTTACATATAAACATACACGACCCCAACCAGGCTCTGTGCACACTGTTGGGGTTGCTGGGAGTGAGCTGTATTTTTGAGCCCCTTTAGGTCAGGTGTCAACCTCCCATATGTTCTAGATTTTCTTACAATATTGTCCCCACTCCCAGCCCCTCTGCCCTTGTAATTGGCAGGTAATGTTTCGGGACCAACCCCACCTCTACCGCCATTATTTCTGTTCTGGATTAATGTGACTGCCAATGTCAGGCTTGGCAGCATTTCAAAAAAGGGGCCCACCTTCGATACATTATACAGCAGCAGCTTTCACCAAGGTGTGCATTTCAAGACAGTCTTCCTCTGTTTTAATACAGTTTTTTCTCCTGTTAAATCAAAGCTAGGAGGACATTAGAAACTGCCCCCCAATCTGATCTCTGTAACTCCACCCAGCCCATATCAGATATTCCCCAGCCGCCTGGCGCCCAGAGGGAGGCCCACCTTTACCACCCAACATGGGCTAAAACATACAGACCTGCTCGGTTTTATGGTCATACTCCTGGCCATTCCTTAACAGTTACTGTTTAGAAGCAATATTTTACATATTCTGGCCTGCGCATGAATTCTGAAATTTTACATGGTGGCCTGTTTTTTCCTTTCTTCCTCTTTTCGGAAAATAGAAAACCACTTAAAGTAAACTGTTCATAAGGTGATCACTGTAAAAAAGTCATCAAGTGACTTTTCAGGTTTGTGTATGGCTTTCTTTATGCCGTGCAAATAAGAAATGTAATATTTTCAAAGAATAGATGTTGTAGAAGGGAACCTTGACCATAGAACAGGGAATAAAGTTACATGGGGATCTTACAACAAACATGTTTCTTGTTCCTTGTGCGTGACCATATAGGTGTAAGCAGACAGGAAGTGCCAGGCAATGGTCCAAATTGTCATTAAACAAGCTAAATACAGGGCTGATGCAAAACAATCAAATGATGACACACACAGTACGGGAAGTGTATGTTCCACTGAGCTCACTGGTTCTGGGTAAGCCAGACAAGGATTTTGTAGCAGAAGTTATGACGTTAAAAGATAATTGTGTAAGGATCTGTTTAGGGTATTCCATTTACATCTCTATATTTGGTATTCAAACAAAGCTCATTCTGTCTACTTAGTCTACTAAGATAGCCTTACTGAAGATAGTTTTAGATGCATAAGCAATTGTTTTTTTTCTGCCTTAACACTTTAGAGGAAGTAAAACTCATATGTGCTTTCCAAAGATGGTTTGTTAGTCCTCACAATGTTTTTTCTTGAAGCATAACTGGTAAACAAAGACAGAAAAAGATTAAATAAAAGAGAATTAATACAAGCTATGTTCAAAAGACCATCTCCTTTCTACTCATGTTTCCAGTGGGGGACTTAATATCACATGATGGGTATCATAACATTTTGGTAGCACTATTATCCAATAGTGACTTAGAATGCATTTGAGGTATTCATTTATTATCAGCATGTTAGTTCCCTGGGAATTGAAACTTCAACCTTTAAAAAGCATCCCAGCTCTTCTCACAGCTCCACACCTATTATTCTCTAACTCTAACCTAACACTCTCCACCCAGTCCAGGCCCTCCAAACTTGCGTGTTTCTGCATCTCCATCAAAAGATTCAGCTGCAATTAATATGACCATTTATTCCTGTTAATAAAAAAGTCTCTTTCACATCTGCTTTTTCCTGAAAATTACGTAGACAAACTTCCGCATCCACAGTCTTAAAAATAAAGGTTTCTCATTGGCTTTTTCTTTTAATGCTTTTTAGTTTTTAGTTATATAATTAATAGATAGTGTGATTAGGTTTGTCACAATAATGCATTTTGGGATTGTCTTTCCCACAAAGGATTAATGCAACTCTGCCTTAGTAATTGTGATATAATTATACTGCCTAATGTTTAGGAAAGCCTTTGTGTCCAAGTGCATCCGTCATGTCTAGTTAGCTACTTATGGGTTCAACAGCAGACATCTTAAATGCTCAGTGAAAATGTTATGTATTATATTATTTCAAGGAGAAGAGTAAACACACACACACACACCCACACACACACAGGTGGTGGATCATTTAAGTTGCGATTTAGAGCTTTCTGAGTTTCATTGTGCTGCTCTTCCTCTGACCTCCTTGGTTTTCTCTCCAGAGCTCCTAAAACAGCCTGATCTCTTCTCCTTAACAATAGAGCACACCACCCTCACCCCGTTTGCCTCCACAGGAGCATGACAGCACGTCTGAGTCTGCCTGTACAGCTGTGAGCAACAGTTTGAGTCAAAGTCATTTCAATTCACGTGGGTTTACTAAAACATTGTAACTTTGTTGTGTTCCTGTAGTTCAACTTGTAGAATGTTGTGTTTACAATATCAGGATTATGGGTTTGAATCTCAGGAAATAAATGTACTGATGCTATGTACTGTGTGAACACACAAACCGTGTGTATTCGCAAAATGTAACAAAACACACCCTTTTGGTAACACTTTATTTCAATACTTCCCTTTATACATTCTACTAACTATAAGTAACTTTGTAAGTGTAAATCAACTTATTTTACTAAACCTAATCTTAACTCTAACCCAAAGTCTACTAACCCAGTCTACTAATACCCTAATGAGTTAGTTGAAATTAATGAGAGATAGTTGGTCCTTCTGTATTTGTGTGATCAGGAAACCAAAAATATATTTAATTTCTCTAGAAGTTGTGGGTGCTAAAGGCCCACTGGGTTTTACACTCTGAATTGTCTGAGGGTGTTGCACATCAACTAAAGGTTGTGAAGTTGTTTAAAAATAATTTTTCTGTGGTTGCCCAGACTATATGTTTTGATGCATGACCTTTATTAGAGTTTCCACATCCCTTCAGTTTGACATTTGAGCACCAGCATCTAATACATTGATCACAGTGTCTTTGTAGCTACAGTAGGCTTATTTAGCATTGTTTTGTGTGCAAGTGATTTTATGTTTTGTTGTATGTATGTTTATTTCAAGGTAAGAAAGACTGCTTGAACATGTGTGTACATGTGTGTTTGTGTGATTCATCTGAGCAAGTGAGCAAAGCCCTGAGGAGAGAGATGGCAGAAACAGGCCTGACTGGTTTCGTTTGGGCTTAATCTTGATGGAACATTGCCTTAGAAAGCTGTTGGGAGATTTACAAATGCAATCTCAGGTTAAGTGCCTTTTTTTCAAATGCTCAATCACACCCCACTGAACCCCCCAGCATTCTCAGCCCGGTGGTAAAAATAAGTTATTTTTGACATTGAACATTGTGTCAC
>JAZGTK010008892.1:0-17808 GCA_036877625.1 Ambastaia sidthimunki | reverse complement strand
CTTAGAAAGACAGTTTATTCCTTTTGGATAGATAACACATCTGCTGATTTTTTCTGACTCATAAACGTCCAGCTGGATTGTTCTGGTATGTTTGGAGCTTCACTGCAGTCCATTACTTCTTCTGGTCCTGAAAGATCTTCACAATCCTCATCTGCACTGCTTCTCTTAGAGAACACCGTCTTAGAGAGTTTCTGACAATCAGGGCATCATTCTATCCCTGTGAATAAGTTGTCCAAAGCATACTTGGCCGGCCGAGAGGTTGTATAACTGTCCTCACTTTCAGGGTGCCGTCAGCAGACGCCGTTTCCTGCATTACATGGTGTGTGGCTGGGATTTGTGTAATGGTAGGCCAGGACCACAGGTCCGCATCCAGGGTTTTTGTGGAGTGGTCCAGATGGTCCGTGCTTTCTCCTTTATTGATGGTTGTGATGTCTGCCGTTAAACAAACAGGGGTGTAATTAATAGAGTGGAAAATCTTTGGCGAATTATAAGAATAGTTCGAAAATAATTTACTCGTCTTCACATCATTCCAAACCTGTATGACTTTCTTCTTCGGAAAATTTAAAAGAATGTACTGGTCATTTTTTGTTGTTATATGTGCAATTACAGTGAATGTAGCTTTTACATTTCAAAAAGGACAGTAAAAGTAACGCAAAAGTGGTCCGTATGAAATCTGCGTCTTCTGAAGTCATGAGCTGTACGGACCATTTTAGGAGACTTTTCTTGTGTGTTTCTGTCTTTTTGAATTCTATAAGCTTCCATCCACATTCATTCAATCAGCTGGTATGTTCTTTTGTGTTCCAGGGACACAAAAAAGTGATGCAGATTTAAAACACATATGATGACACCATTTTGATTTTTGAGGTGAGCTATCCCTTTAAGAGCTCACAATGAGACTGTTCTCAGCTCAAACACACTGTCAGGGTGAAGATCACTTCTACGGCTTTAGACAAAAGATGCATCATACACAGCAGCAGAGGGTGTAGCAGTTGAGTTTGGCTGCGTTGCGGCCCGTCCCGGCATAACGGTTCTTCTTGGGAAGCAGAAGAATGAAGGATGCGGCGAGCGACACATGGTAGAAACTGTGAACGTAAGCGTATTCCCACTCCTGCAGCAGGAAAAGAGCTCATCATTGTGGTTCATGCTAATGTGCTGTTATAACAGTTGTGTCATGCATTACTCCAGCTGTAGTGTGAGCCGCATGTAAATAGTTTTATACCTCAAAATAGAAGCGTAGCATCAAAGCAAGAGCACCAAAACAGAATCCTGGTCCCACTTGTTGAGTGTAAACGCTTTTGTCTGGATAAAGCCCTTTCTTTTCCTTCATTTTTTGTAACTGGAACAAAGAAAAAACAAGTAAGACCTCACGAGTGCATTTGTGACAGGAAAAGACATTTCAGGTTTCCAATTTGTCAACACAAATAAGCAAAATTCAATCGCTTATCAAGCTTAACCAGCATCTCCTACATCTTCAGACCTGCAGAGCAACATCAAACATGTCACATGGTTTGACTGTAGAAGCCACTGAGCTGCAGTTTCTCAGACTCACCCATTTGACTGTAATCATGAAGACAGCTGTTCCGATTGGGCCGGAGTAGATGCCGTAGCCCAATCGGTCTTGATAGATCCTCACAGCCACAGTCAGCACCCCAAACATGGTGAGCGATGAGCGTTTGGGTTCATCAAAATCTCCCAGAGCTGGATGAGTGTTAGAGAATATGAGACAAGTTCTTCACACAGTGGAATTCAAAACCTAGTTTTGAATTTATTGTTATCAAACAGAGTTGATCAACATAAGAATAAGGAACAAATATTCTTTTGCACAGTACAGAGAATGTTTCTCACCCAGCAGTGTGACCCACATGGATACGGCTGTTCCATACACACTGAAATACTCCAGAACCTCATACTTCATGATACAGAGTATAGACAGACCCGGTCCATCACATGCATGATATATCTGAAAAACATTCACACTCGTGTTCACATTTCATATGATTTTTAAACTATGTATGATGTAAATTTTAAAGACCCTGGCTAATGAAAATCAACATTAGCCAGTTCAGTTACTTCACACCTTCAATGACATGCTTTAGATTCAACTCAGTGAATCAGCTTTACGTTTGTGTCTGTTACTTATTTGTCAGATTCATTCAGAATTCAGGAGGTGCATTAATTAAAAAAGTTTACAGTCAATTGACGTTAAAACATTAGATACGTAAAACCATTGGAACTCTGTATTTCTCTAAGCATTTTTTAAATAGACGCCATAACCGCTGGATTTTGATACACACTTTCAAAACAAACCCAATCTCTTACCGCGGTGAAGAACATGGTGAAGAAATAGACCATGGCCTCCATGTGGAAGCCTCTCTTGGCGGCCACACTGGCTGCAGGCAGGAACACCACACTGCTGATGGTGGGCAGCAACATCTTGGCGATCAGTGCTCCCATTTTGACTCAAATAATAGATCTCTGGATTTCTGGAAGATGCGTTGGGAGAACTTTAGAAAAGGTCTGTGTGTTTAGTTCAGTCGAATCTTTTGGAGAAGTGATGAACAGTTACCCTTATACACGCCCTCCTTAACTCCACTCTGAAGGGTCTTTAAAGTTTAAATGGCTCAGAGGGTCTGTATGTGCACTGTCATCAGAGGGCAGCTGTCTGCATGAAACGCTGAGAGAGGCCTGGAGTCACATAACTCTGTTCTGTCACAATCTTAGGATACTAATGCAAACAGGTGTAAGGCCCAAATTCAAGCCATTTATGGTAACTTCACGTTCTGGTGTCATTATGGTAGCGGGATCACGCCCTGCGTCAGTACATGTGCTTCTCTCCTACACAATGGAAGGTGAACAATAGAAGGTGATCAATACTCACAAAGTGACGCACAACCAGTGGACCATTGCAATCCCATAAGGCCACGGGAGCTCAGGAGTCAAACAATAAAATGGCAGCCAGCAGCTTTTAAATGTAGATGCTATAGGTACCAAGAAAGTCATTTGACCTGTATCTTTATCAAATGTAATAATTGCTCAGATTTTACAGAAATTCAGGTGCAGCCGCAGTCATCAAGGGTTTGAATACTGAGAATACTTTGAAATGTGTTTTTTATATACTGGTCAGTCTGGATGGCAGTGTGTTGAGTTTCAGACACTGAGCGAATCGATCCACAGCAGTGGCTATAGAAACAGCTCTCTGTTGCTGTCTGTCGGGTTATTGACGTTGGACATGTAAAAGCACCTGTATGCGTCACTGGAGATCTGCGTTTGACGTGAATGTGGTTGTGAGGGTAGTGAAACTATGAGTGGTTAACGTGAGCTGTAAGCTGGAGATGTTGTGTTAGAGACCAGCGAGTCTTGCGTTAACCCACACCAGATGTACTGATATATCAAGAGTCTGTTTAAAAGAACAAATTCCCACTTTGTTCTGGTCGTATATTTGAAATTCCTCATTCTGTATCTTTTTTGATTTATGAGCTGAAACGTTGTAACATTTAGTATATTCTATCTGTGCTAACTATTGAATTATTGAAATGCATTTTGTGACACAAGTGAATATTTGAGATAAAAGAATAAAATTAATTTATTAGGACTGTAAAACACTTTTACATGATATGAGATTAATTAATTACAACAAATACAATGGAGTGACATATTTCTGTAATTAGTGTAGAAAATTTAATACATTTTAAAATTTACCAGAATTCACATTCATTTGTCAGCTACTCATGTATAGGTACTGCTCCTCATTTCAAATTTTAAAAACGACTTTATATAAATGATATATTATTATGCAAAAACATCTCCAAGTAAAAACTTCTCCAAACATCTGTTGGTCTACATCAGCCTCCATTTAATTCAGAGTAAATAAAAACTAACTTTAAATATATAAAACCAGATGTCAACCACTCCTTTAGCTACATCAAAAGAAAACACGTGACTTTGCTCTAATTTAAAGTGTTACTGAACTTCAGCGAAGTAAAAGACTGCAAGACGTCTGCAAATCAAACAGAGAGGATTTCACGCCACGTCCGTCTTATTTCTCTGGCTTTTTATGTGGCTTTAACGACTCCAAATAAGACTTCACACAGTCCACAACAGTGAGGAAAGTGTTTCGTTATTTTGAGCAAGAGGGAGAGTCTTGTTTTGGATTTTGTGGCTGTTTGGTCACAGCTGCTCTCAGCTGTTGCACCTGTGAGTGAACACAAGGGGTGTGCTGAGTTCCTCTCATTCTCTGTAACGTGAGTCTTCAGATACACAGAGATGACTGTCAGGAGTCCTTACTGAGACTGGAATGAGAAGTTAACATACTGAATTCACTTCTACATCTCACTGCAGTCACAAAAATAGGGACAAACTCATTTTAGTGTCTGTTAGTTTTAAGAATGGGAAAGTAGTATTTATACAGTTTATACAGCCTAAAGCCAGGTGCTCGCTGTACAGTTTTTAATCAACCTTTAGGATTGTTGCTCCGATTGTACACAGTCAAGATTGGACACCTAATTTGACATAGGAGAAGCTGGACAGCAGGACTGTGTCTCAAAATGTCTGACACTGGCAAATTGTTTTGGAGGAAAAATTAGATCAGAATTGCAATCAGAATTTTAGGACTCTTGAATTTGTATCAGAGGGTAAAATCATACAGCGTGCATCCTGCTCAAGACTCAAGACCCTGCAAATCAAACACACCTGAACCAGATGATCAAGGGCTGCATCCAAAATCACTTCCACACTACAGTAGAAAATCAGTATGTGTAAGGAACAGTTTGTTCAAACCTCAGTATGCAGAAAACAGTAGGTGAGAAACACCCTTTCTTCTGCTTCCTGTGGGATTTTTTACGGATGTTTTGGATGTTCAGGCCACAGAAGCTGAGGAGCTGCCAGTTTCAAAATAATTCATAAACATACTGGAAACCTGTGTGCCAAGTGACAAATTGTACTTGTTTAACAACATGCGAGTGAATTTGAGTTTTCAAAAAACAGTTTATGTTTCATGCTTGTTTATTGTTAAAATATCAGCCATTTTTTACTATTACATCTGAAGTGAGTCATGGCATATGTAACTATTTCAACTGCATCAGAAAACTTGATGGCTCACAAAGTGGATATTTGGTGAACATTCACTGAGGACTGGCTGTGCCATACCTCAAATGCAACAACATGTTTTCTAAATGATGTCAACCAACTGCCAGGAAATATATCAACCAGACAGCAAATCAGAGATGATTCATTGTTCCCAATCAGACAGAGAGTTTGACCCCAACAACTCATGAGAGAAGAACTCTTGTTTGGGTTGTGAATGTATTGAATGCATTCATGTGTGGTACATTATTTCTGTCCATTTAAAAGTTTCTTTTTCCACAACACACATTTATTGGGCTTCACTGACACACAAGGAGTGTTTTCAGCAGTTTTAAGTGAAGGAAAAACTGTCTCCTATTTGTGTGTTTATAACAACCAAAATGCATTAAAAGCAATTTTCCAACACAGCAATTCACCTTGGAAGTGTTGAAGGCTCTGGGTCTCTCTCTCTCTCTCTCTCTCTCACACACACACACACACACACACACACACATTCATTTTATTCTCTTAAAGAGTGACAATTGCTCCAGACTTGCAGACTGTGTAAATCTGAAGTTTGTCTATCACTGAACAGATCTGTGGTTCAGTGCAGAGTCTGACTGAGCTGTAAGTGTAGCGACGCGTGTCTAATGTACAGAGCAGACAGACAGGCAGCTCAGAGAACATGTGGTCTGTAAATGCAGACGTCACACACAGTCACGGTGGTCTCGACTATCTGCCTGGGCTGCCCGGACCCTTCTATCCATCTTCCTCTCTCACCCGTGAGCTTTTATTACACTGCAAAGTATCTAAACACCCCTGAAAGAAGTATGTGATGAATTTATTAAGATATTAAAACCAATTATTATTTATTTTACACAGTTTTGGTGAAATTATCTGGTTTTAAGGTGGTTTAGATTAATATAGAATTAATGGCATTAAGGAATTTAAAAGATATTAGGCAGTTTAATGTGCTGCTTTTTCTGTTCTTACTGGTTTGGCCAGTATCAGCAGTTTAGAGGCACTAATCTGTATCTTTGCATTGTTGTTATAAGGGTTATAATCAGCACTCTTATTAAGTGCTATTATTGTCTGGCCTGTTCTGCTGAGGAGGTCTCTGGAGACAAACTGCTATGGAAAACTGTGGTGGTTGCGTGTGCAAGGTGAGACTTACTGTACAGCAGAAAGCTGTAAAAAGGAAGATCTGGGAAAGACAGACTGTGTGTGTGTTGAGTTTTTTTTTGGGGGGGGGGCTCTTTAGAGTGAATGGGCCGATGTGATGAGGAGGGGTATGGGGGGCTGCTGCTCTGTGGGAAACAGCAACTTCCTCCCTGTCTGTCTCTTGAGTGGAGACCAGTAGACAGCAGCTTGGCTGGGTTTGTGGCACTGTGGCGGCAGCCCATGTGCTTGGCACCAGCTGGGAAAGTGTTTTTTCATAGGCGTTCCCAAGCGCTGCCACTCACTTCCTGCCGGGAGTGAGGGAGAAGCAAGGAGGAGGGAGGAGGAGGGATGCAGGAGCACACCTTACCCGCTTTACAAGCACATCCTCACAAACCACCATCACCACCCACACTGTCCACCCAGCGGCCGCACTGCAGGTAAGAGCATGAGCAAACATTTACTGTCTGTGTGTGTGTGCGTGTGTGTTAACAGTGCAGAATGTTGTGAAAGAAGCTGGACAAGCCAAGCAGACTAGACACTTGTTCCGCTGCAAACAAACAGCTGTGCTGATGCAAAGTGCTGAATTAAACGTGTTGTAGAATGAAAGTAATAGTCACCTAGTAAGAATCTGATAGAACTGAGATCCTGTAACTTTGATCCAGCTGCAGGGAACAGCTGGTGCTTACTGTAACCCAGAGAAGAAATCTTTGCTGCTTTAATGTGCTTATGAAAAATTAAGACAAAAATTTGCATGGTGCAATAATGGTGCAACGGTATGCAGGTACTGTAAAGTCCCACTGAAAAATATCTGCCAGGTCTCTAGCAATACGTGAGTAGCTCTGATAAATCTATCAGGAAAATATATGTGCGGTTTTGATTAAGAGAATTCATTTGATATGAGGCTAAAAACAGTTACTGGCATAAATGATTCACACCGGATAATGAATGGAGGAGAAAACCACAAGAAGTCAGTGTGTGAACAGCATCCAAAGCAATCAGACCAGAAAGATGTTCCTGATGTACAGCTAGAATGTTCTAAAACTGTCCAGAAGTTTAAACTATATTCAGAAGTTTCTTTCATTTGGGAAAAAGAGCTTGTGTTGCATTTGCTGCTATTGGCCACTAACCTGTTAATCTTGAAGATTCTCAGGAAATGCCTTAACTGAAAAATGTGTCTACTAAGTTTCTTTCATTTTCTTCTAAATGTTTTCAAAAAAGAGCTCGGGATGTTACAGTTTCAGTTTTATCAAGACTGTGCAGATGTGGATCATGCAAGACACTTTTTGACACACTTCTGTCGTCCTGTTAGAGTTCTGTGGTCCTGTGAACTGAGAGACCCTTGAGTTTGGTCCCTGATATCCAGGGCTGGTTTCATCAGCTTTGCATAAGTAACAACCTAGACTAGTTTTAGTAGATTAGACTTAGTTCTGGCCACTAAATGTAACCACCATTAAATGTATTTGAAACTTAACCTAACGTATAAACAAAATATTTACCAGAAGCGTCTGATACAGTTCCTGGACATTCATAAAATACATATTTAAATATATGAATTATTTTAATTCAAGTTTTTTTTATTTATCCTCTTTCAACTAAAATGTACCACCGTCAGAAATTAGAATGAAAAACATCAGCTCAGCCCAAGATCAAGTCAGTTCTGTTTACAGATTTGAAGGCTGTGACCCAAAAGTTCTGATGAATCCGCTTCCAGCTCAGACAGAGTTTACACCCCTCCAAAACAGGGAATGGCCCTGCTGTCTGACTCCTGCCAGGGAAAGAAAAACACCCGCTTTCCGTGGCAGCAGATTTTCCCTCGAGCAGAGGCCCCAGGGGAGGGGGATGTGGGGCGAGCCTGTGTTTGCCGTCTTTCGTGTTTCATGGGAAGCTTAGAAGAGGACGGCCTGTCTCGGCCGTCACGGCCTGGCCGTGTGCTCTGTGGGAGACGAGTGTTTGGCGAGCTGGCGGTGGTCCAGCTGTGTCTGGAGCACATAATGAACTCCAGGTGCTCCTGTGGGTAGCGTAAGACACCTGTCACCAGTATTTAGTGCCAGTAAAAGCCAGACTGCAACAGAATGAGACGATCTGTTTGCTTTCTTTAACTACCTAATTGGATGTGCAGGTCTGATGAGGAGACATGAGATGGAGGAGCGCTGGACAAGTGCATAAATGCAGAGATGTGAATTTACCTTTTTATGTCACGTTGTTGAAGAGTTACACAGAAGGTGTGCAGTCTTACACTTCCTGCCTGTTCAGTGTGTGTCTGCTGCTGTATTGTGTCTGTCTAAATACCCTCAAAAAGGTTTTTACACTATGCTTAACTATTCATTTGTATTAACATTGAACCCTGGGTTACTTTAAACCCTGGGCTACTTTTGGGACCACTTTTAACCTAAAGTAAAATGTCACATCTGTAATTTTGAAAAACAGAATTACAGTCATTTTAAAGCTTAATTTTGAATAAAACTCAGTTCTAGGGCACTGAATCATTGCTTCATTGCAAGCTGTAGCTGTCCAATCAAATTTAAAATATACAAATAGGAACATTTACAACTACCATCACACTACAGAATTCACCCACTATCCAAACTTCACGACTCAAGCGATCTCTGCAGTGTTTCTGCAGTCTGGTCCAGTTACTCACCCGTTTAAACAGATCAGTGTGTGCTGCTATCTTGTCCACTCTCTCACTATTCCACAAGCTCCATCACCTGTGCAGACACTCCTGTTAAATCAGTTTAAATATTATCATTCACTGTTTAACTGTGTGTTCGCCAATAAACGTCACCTGTATGATTTACATTTAGGAATCTGTTTATTAAACTCTGATTTGAGAATGTACCCTCACCATGTTTACTCCCTGCAGGATGAGGGTCTGGTTGAGGGTCCAGTATGGGGAGAGTTGTCTAGTGCTGTTTGGTCTGGTAACGCTGGCTCTCTCTCTGGGTAATCTCTCAAGCAGAGGACAGGTTTGTGATGTTTGTGAACATTTTATTTCTAATCATAGTAGTTCTCTATTTTACCGTGTCAAATAAATGTGTACATACATAATGAGTGTACATACATAGTTCTACATAGTCCATTTCAAATATTAAAAATGTAAGCCCTGTTACAGTCTAAAAGTACTGTAGCACCAATTTTCCACGGTCTCCAGTTTTAATTTTCTGAATGAATCATTATTTGTCACAGGAAGAGGGTGTGGCCTCTAACAGTCTGGAGGACAGACTGGAGGTCACCACATATTGGTGGGGAGAATGGACCAAATGGACGGCCTGTACTCGCACTTGTGGGGGAGGGGTCATGTCTCAGGAGAGACACTGTCTTAAGCAAAGGTCAGTAATGACACTACAAATAACATATTATCAAACACTACAATTCTGTGAGTATTTTTGTCTTCTTTTCCAGTAAAATAATATCCTTACCACAAGATGCTTACTGTAAAACTGCAAGAATCTTGGATTAATTGTATTTTTCTTACCTCATTTAGCATCCGTCTTACTCAAAACTTAATATAACAAGCAAGTTTGCTTTTTTATTTACTGGAAAAGAAACAATAAAATAATGTCTTGTTGTCATATCTACAATTATGATAATTGTAATTTTTTCTAGGTACCAAAAAAAAATCGAGAGACAATTTGAAATAGAAACAGATGTCTTATGTTGAACCGTTGCTAACCTAAAACAAATAATCTGTTTCTTTCAAAAGAAAGAAGACAGCCACCGGTAAACATAACATGACGTGCACGGGCAACGCAAAAAAATATCATCTCTGCAATACCAAGGTCAGCTCACAGTATCACACAGGCTTCCCTTCCTCACACAAACACACATCTACAACAGACACCAGGTGTGACAGCCTCAAGTCCACCTGCCTCTTACTGTAAACGCATAATTATTGCTCATATTAGTCATCTAAGCCAAAACGTGACACAGTTAAAGTTTGATAATACAGTGGAAAGCAAACAGACAGTGAGGCAGGAGCTGATGATACTCAGCTGATTGTGTATGAATTACAGGAATGTCCTGCTACAGGAAGAAGCTTTAGAGAAGAACAGTGCTGGTCCTTCAACTCTCAGGTGTACAATGGAAAGAACTACCACTGGAAACCTCTATATCCCGGTATTAAACACTTTATTTAAGCTGCAATGTGTAACTATTACCTCTCCATCACCATCTCTGTTGAAAATATAAAACTGCAAGTTACTTTTTTTATGTATGTTGAAGACAATCTAACATTTTCAGGGAAATCGGACCCAACAATTTAAATTATAAATCACTATTCTAAACTTAACATTGTGAATCAGGGAAAGAGATTGTGTTAAACACTCACTTCTGTCATGTTCTTGTACAGTAACTGATTTTAAGTGCTTTCAGTAACACAGAGACAGTGAGATGTGTTTATGCTCCTGTAGATGACTACGTTCATATCTCCAGTAACCCATGTGACCTGCACTGCACCACCTCTGATGGCCAGAGACAGCTGATGGTTCCTGCACGTGATGGGACATCCTGCAAGTACAGCAGCTACAGGGGAGTGTGTGTAGACGGGAGGTGTGAGGCAAGTGTTTCCCTGCATCTACTGTAAATACTGAGGCTTCAGAAACGTACTCTGTCCACAGCCCTGCTGCTCACCAGCATGTCAACCATGATAGACTGTTGGTTTATCTTCACCGGTTAAAGATCATGAAACCTAAATTTGTCAATCAAATTGTCCAGTAACAAACCAGCAAATCTGAAAACATTAAAGGGTTAGTCCACCCAAATAACAAAAAATAAAAACATACTTTTGTGTTCCTAAATGTTATACAGGTTTAGAAAGGCATAAGGGCGAGTCAATTTTAAAATAATTTTTTCATTTTTGGGTGAACTTACCCTTTAAGTACCATAAACGCATCTAGACCAGCATGGAAAGTATGCAGGTCTAAGGTAGACTTTTCAATAGGGAGTTCTAGGGTTTCATCAAACCTAACAGAATTAACTCTGATCTAACCTTCTAAGCTGATGTGTTACTCTGCAGCCTATCGGCTGTGATGGTGTCCTCTTCTCACCCAACACTCTGGATAAATGTGGAGTTTGTCAGGGAGATGGAAGCAGCTGTAGCCGTGTTACTGGAAACTTCCGTCGCAGGGCTGCAAGTCTGGGTAAATGTGTTAATATTTCATGGAATGTGACACTAATGTTTAATGATTCTGATTAAACATGTAGATAAACCGTAAGTCTAATAAAGTGAACTCTTTATTTGAAGGCTATTCTTTCATAGCTCAAATCCCAGAAGGCTCATGGGACATTCAGATCATTGAGAGGAAGAAATCTGCAGATGTTCTTGGTGAGTCACTGTGCACAAATCATTTCCTGTGGAAGTTTAAAGGGATTGTTCTCCGAAAAATGAAAAAATACATCATCATTTGGTCACCCTCAAGTTGTTTAAGCTGTTTTTTCCTGCTAAACAGAAAGATATTTTGAAGAATGTTTGTAAACCAAAAAAATACTATGGAAGTCAAAGGTGCCCCAGAACCTTTTCAATACAAACATTCTTCAAAATATCTTAATATGAACTTTTTGTTTAGCAGAACAAAGAAATTTAGCAGGGTCTCTGAGTAAATCTGCTCCAACCCACCTTTGTTATTTTCCAGCTGTGACCGACCAAGCAGGAAACTTTTTCTTCAACGGTGCATATAAAGTGGACACCCCACAGAACTTCCATGTAGCAGGAACCATTTTCAAGTACCGACGGCCCACAGATGTGTACGAGACGGGGATTGAGTACATCGTGGCAAAAGGGCCCATCGATCAGCCCATCAATGTTCTGGTACTGTAGCCGTGGTCCTCTCTTCGTCGCCAAGGGCTCATGGGTAATCTCACTGGCTGGCTAACCATGGCTTTGACTTAGTGCAGCCCAATGGTCCAATGGCCCACTCTGCATAAATGGTAATATTGTAATAAATTGTCCCAGGGAAATGATTCTTATGGGATGAGCGTGGGATAAAATAGTATTTCTGGAAAAGGGAAACATTATGTAATTGGAAGTTATGGAAAATTTAAACAATAGTGCCAAATTATTGTCAGTCAGAGCTTCACAATGTGATGTGTTGAGAAAGTAGTTTAGAATATTTGTATATTGTTTTCTTCTGCCTAAAAATGAACAAATACAATTATTGGGCAAGTCCATAAAACAAAGGTAAGTTTACTTCAATGATTCATCAGCTCTGACTTCACAGAAACGTCAGTTTGAAGTCCCCAGAACTGAGAGATCTCAGTTGTTTTTCTGTCAGCTGTGTATCAAATGTTTTTCCTATCACTGCTTATGGTAAAAATTACTTTAAAAATGATTTGTTAAAATACATTAAAGAGAATTGAGCTGTAATATTAACGTAGACTGTAGCTACAAGTATATTGAATTTGGTAAGTTTGATGAGTAATTTGAGAGTTTGAGTTCATATTGATATCTTTAACAATATTGACTTTTAAATACAGACTTAACATTGTTGAGATCTCGTCTGAAACTCTATAGGAGACATTTATAAGATTTCTGGGTCTTTTTTTTAGGAGAAATATCTGAGACACAGGAGACTTACGCAATCGTTTCCATTTAATCTCATTGCTGTCTAGGAGAAATAACTGAGATATTAATGAGATCTCATCTGTGATTTTCTTTTCTATGGGTCATTCTACTGTGTGGTTATGTCTGTAAACAGACCGGGTTATAAAATCACATTTGAGAGCGATGAGGATGATGGAGGGTTTGTAGCTTGTTCTTACGGTTGTTTAGAATGTAAACTTGTCATCCAGGTTAAAAACATAACTCCACATGTTACCTGCAATTCTATGTTTCAAACACAGATAGAGACAGAGAGAGACATGGAGAAGTAAATTGACATTTTATTAAACAAACACATCTCTTATTTCTTTAAATTGTTTTCCTTTTGTGTCCTCAAAGGTCTGGAACCAAAATGGGCAAAATCCCTACATCACTTATGAGTACACAGTGCTGCGGGACTCTCTCACCTCAGCCCCCCAGCCCCCCATTTACACAGGGTCTAATGAAGGATCCAGTCTGCTCTCTGTGGAGGTTGGAAGTGTTTTACAGCACAATGACAGTGTGTATAATAAAGCGACCGCTGAGATGGAGGGCAGGCGGGTACAGACTCAGAGCTCCAGTGCTGTGGAGGACCAAAAGCCTGGCCAAGAGACCAATGAAGTTTATGGGACAGCTGTCTTTGACTGTGAGCAGGCTGATAATGCACCAGTCCAGTATACAGGTACTGTAAATACCTTTAGAATCTTTAGAAAGATTAATGTTATTCTTTACAGTTAAGCATTAAAGGGTCCTATTATAAGGAATAAAATGTAACTTTCAGAACACCAAACAGCCTCTTCAAGTCATGACTGCTGACATTTATGATGCTCATCCACTATTTATAAACTTGTTAATAGTGTTTTGTGATTAGTGGTGCAAGAAAGTGGATTTTCTGATGTATCACAGTTTTTCCTCTACAAATGGACACTGAAGAATTTTGTGAATAATTTAAATCCTGGTGTTATTAACTCCCTGTGAGATTTTAACTCATTTAATTCTGTCAGTTGCTTTCACATTAGATGGTGCAGATGGTAGTTTGTCTTAGTTTGTCTCCAAAAATCATACGTTCCAAAAAGGCCAACTTGACATAATAAATATAATGAAATATGGTTGCTAGGGTGAGGCTGGACAGTTTCCATGGTGATAATTAAAAGGGTACTGTAACTGGTTGCTAGGGCGTGGCTATGAAGTTAAAATGTCATAATTTGTTGCTGTTTGCTAAGCTGAGTGATATGAGTCCACCCGCAACTCTCTACAACAATCTGAAGCAGAACTATGACATCACAAATTTCAGACCAATGTTAAGTCTAAGAAAATTTTCAGCCACTTTAACATTGTACACACGATCACTTATAAAAGTCAGAGCACAGCTCTCCTCAATAATGTTGATTTAACCCTCATTCATGGGTGTCTGAGAACAGTGCAGGACAAGTTACATACCAAAGTTTTGTCCAGAAAAAGTAAGAGAGTAACAGTAAAGCTTTGCCTCGCAAGCACCACTAATAATGAGCTGGTGCTAAACATGTTGAGTGAACCTCATGAGGAGAAAATGTGATACTTAAAACTTCTTTTATTCAACTGTAATATTAAAATGTGTTACATTTGTACACTGTCCCTATAAATAATAAAGGGGATCTCAAATAGATGCTTTGATCTTTATCTTTAAAAATTAAGATGACTTTTAAAATGACCCATCAGCCTCTAAAATCATATATGTGCACAGAAGTGATGCTTTCACTATATCTGGAGGAAAAAAGGGGACAAACAAGAAAGAAAACGGTTCACTGGGCAATCATCAGAGAGTTTAAAATGCCTCTTTCTACTGGCCCTTTAGATTGCTTTATAATGCATAACAACTCAGAGGATGAAAAATTCAGAGAAGCCTGGTGCTTTTCCTCTGCTAAACTCTGGACTTGATGTCCCTGTGTCTTCATTCAGGTCTGATACTCATAGTAACTAGAGTCTGATGTTCTAATCAAGGATGTTCCTCTTGTCTTTATCCTCTGAAACAATATTAATAAAATGCAACCAAATGACAGGAAGCTCCTTGAATTATATAACTCATCTACTAAAAACATTTTTATTTTAAATGATCAGATACACGTTTTTTACCTTACAGGTCTATCTGAAGGTTCCGTGTAAAAACACGCTTCGAGATAAGACTCAGATATTAAGTGTCACTTTTCACTGTGACCATATGCCAAACTGACCCAAACTAAAACAACAGTATTAAGGATACCAGTCACATTTCTAAAAAATGCTTGCTTACTTTTAAAACAAAAGAGCATAATTTTTTTATTACTACTAGTATGCCTTTTTTAAATTAATATTTATTTTTAATGTTCTAGTCTAAGTGAAGTCATACATCAAACAGTAAAGTAAATCTCAAGAAACTAATTAATTAAAACTAATGTTAATTTAACTTTTGATAACAAATCTTTAATTCTGCAATGAAGATTTTTTCTGTTTTGTGTATATAGAGGGAAACTGCAGCTGGCCCAGTGGTGTGGCAGCCCCTGGGGTTGCACCGGTCAACAGACCCGCAGAAGATGTGGTCAACTCTAAAAACCTCATCTGGAGGGTTCTGCTGGGAGAGCGAGTGGGCTCAGATGGTGTTCTTGCAAACATCTCCACCAATCAGCTTCATAGTTACAAAGACAGCCCGTCCTCTGAAGCGGGGCCACTGGAATTAGACTACAGCAGTTTTGAGCAAGCAGGCCTGAATGTGTCACTGCTTGAGTTCAGTCTGGGCCAGCGGAGAAATGACAGCGAGGATCTGCTGCTCTCCAACAGAACCGTTACTGCCAGCTTACGCAACAGCAGTCGCAGCAATCACACCAGGTGACGAGGATCATGTTTAACATCTTTAGTGCCATTCAAACTGTTATTGTGCAGAGAAAGATTTCATTACTCAAACATGAATCATCAGGTTCTTCAAAGTCCAAATGATCTGAGCTACGCTGTGCACTTTAGTTTGTACAGCTTTATGTTGTGCTGTATGTATCAGGTCTGTATTTTGTAACAGTTATTTGTGTTTATATTTCTTATAGAGTTTTAGGAGAAACATCAGAGACAAAGTTTATATTTACACGAAACAGAATTGAAAACTCCTGACTTATAAAAAGCAACATCTGAGTTTTACTCTGGTCTCTTTACACCCTAATCTACAGTCTTTCTATTATTACTTTCACTTTTGTTTTGATCTTGGTACTAGTATTGGACTAGTTTTGTAATATACTGGGTTTTGCATTTGTTATTGCCTTCACTTCACAATACAATGCAGTGCATCAGTGCAAGGAAACACCTGCAAACCAAAATACAAAAAATTATGAAATGTTGTTTACCTGCTCCATCAAAAGTCAAATGCAGTACAGATGAGTACAGATCAGGTCATCAGTTATGTTGAGGTATACGGCTCTACACTGGTATGCTGAGACTCTACAGGATAAGCTTGCTTCAGACTCCGCTCTGGATTTTGTTTGCGCTCTGAGACATTCAAAGAGCGCCGAGGGGAGACGGCCAGGCAAACACTGGCGGGTTTACATTCCATCATATTTATAATTCACACTGGATTCCCTCCACTGCGTCCACACGCTGCTTTACCAGCTCAGCTGCCAGATATCATAAAGAACATCTCCTCAAATTCTTACTTGTATCCGAAAGAGGGGAAAAGATTCCAGGCTCGGGAGAGGGAAAGACAAAATATAAGGAAGATGGACTTTCTGAGAAACATAACTCAAGTTGTTTTGTTATTTGTGGGAAAAAGTTCCATAGATCACTCGTGCACAGACTACACCTGTCACATCAGATAAATCCCAAGAATTTATCACGAGGAACAAATTTTATTTGCTTCTGTCTAGTTGAGGGAATGCACGAAGGTTTCCAGGCTTGACATGAAGGTAATGAGTGTGACCAGGAATGGTAAAAATGTTGGCGGTTTTATGACTTTGAGACTGGAGTGTCAGATGCTGTCTCGACAAACAAGCCTGAATGTTCTGCTTCATATACAGTGCAGGTGGCTGTACCAGGGCCTGAGGAACGATGGGTGAAGTTGTTTTCTTTCTGCAGGAATAACCAAAGACTTCTTCAGAAGAACAAACTGAGTGCTGCTGACATGTACAGGTGGAAGTTGTCCTCACAGGAGCCCTGCAGCATGACATGCTCAATCGGTATGAATCTGAGCATTACAGCAGCATTCAGTCATGGGACAGTCATGATACCAAATGCACAGAAACAAGAGTGTGTTTTACGCAATGCTGTTTCTTAAACAGGTGTATCAAAGTCATTTGCCATGTGTGTGCGGTACGACGGCATCGAGGTGGACGACATTTATTGCGACGCTTTGACTCGACCAGAGCCTGTGCATGATTTCTGCATCGGTAGAGAATGCCAGCCCAGGTGTGCACCACAAAAACATGAGTGACACCTTAAACAATGAGGGACTTCAACTTTATCAAAATTTTATTCCTGTCACTCACACATTTTCTGTGTTTGAAAAACACATCCAGTTCAGTACAGATTGCAAACATTTAACACTTTAAAGGGTTTTTTAAAGGGTTTAGAATTCGATTATGGGAATCTCATCAAGATATCTCTGATATCATTAAAGGAACATCACCCATTATTCTAAACTCATATAACACAAAATGTTCATGACTGCAGTGAAAAGTGGCAGATTATTTGACACTTTCCTAGTTCCTAGTTTGCTTGTTCACACACAGATGGGAGGCGAGCAGCTGGAGTGAGTGTTCACGCACCTGTGGAGAGGGTTTCCAGTTCCGGCTGGTGCGCTGTTGGAAGATGTTGGCTCCTGGGCTGGACAGCTCAGTGTACAGCGACCTCTGTACAGAGGCCCAGTTGGAGCGCCCCCTGGAGCGCCGGGCCTGCAAGAGCCCCACCTGCGGCCCTCAGTGGGAAGTAGCTGAGTGGTCAGAGGTGAGCTGAGAGAGAGCAATGCTCATTATGTTGTTTATTTAGCATATTTATGATGTGGAGAATGTTAACATAGTTTG
>JAZGTK010008891.1:0-17809 GCA_036877625.1 Ambastaia sidthimunki | reverse complement strand
TATATATATATATATGCATAAACAGTTTGTATACATTTTGTACATTACGTCTATGGAGAGTCCTCATAAACCACATATGCCAGCATGTGTGTGTGTTTTCTTTGCATTTTCCACAACTTTATTCTAGCCCACACTCACTGGGTAGAGAGCAACATCTTTTCCCTACAAGAAAATGAGCTGTTTTTTCCCTTTTTGTGGTCCTTTCTTAGATTTTAGCAGAGTAAATTGAAAGAGATTGTCCATGTTTGGAAGAGCTGCTTGTGTCTGATTAGATACTGGATTGGAGTTCTTTTCCACCTGCTTCCTCCGATTCCCGTGTGCCTCTCTGAGTGCCCTTTATCGTACCAGCAGCATGCCAGGGCTTCTTTCTCGGGTTCCCCCAGCAGTCGGCAGCCCCAGCACCTGCCAACGCCCTGCCACCCCCTATCTGTTCCCATAGAGACTCAGCCTGGTTGCCATGGATGCCAGGTGTTACACACACTCTTTGCTCCGCCCAAGTTGCACCAGGCCTTACCTGTACACCTCTGTCTTTGTTCTTCTCTTTTGAACTGTCTTGCTTTGCCTGTTCATTTGTCTTGTTTATTTGTTTGTTTCTCTTCTTACAAAGGCTGATAGGTAGCATAGAAGGTGATTTTGAGTCTGCTCTGAATAAAAAAAGGAATGTATGCAAATCGGCAGCCCAAATCCCAACCAGAGCCCTAACCTGCCAGGGCATCAAGAAAGCGTTTAAGCTGGGAAGATAATGCTGTCACCTCATGCAGATTTGAAACGAGCCATCTGTTTTTAGTTTCAGCATGCTGACGTAGTTTTCATCAGACGTGTGTTACTGCTACTGGCCAAATTTCATTTTAATAACCACTTTTCTCATAGACTTTGTCATTAGCCTTGTGTATTTACTGTTGTTTCTTTTTTAATTCTCTAAATTCTGAAGGATATAAATATATTAATGCCTGTAATATAATCTTTGTAAAGGATCTTGAGAATTGAAGATTTCTTTCTGATTTGTTAATATATCAAACTGTTTTTATTAGAAAATAATCATTTTATCTTTACTAGAAATGTGAAGAAATTGAAACATTTCATTAAATCAATTTGAAAGTCATGTTTATGTGCAGTTGTTGAGTGTTGATTTCTTCACACACATCGGTTCAGAAATGTTTACTGTGGCTTGCAAATGTGTATTGCAGACATGTCTTTACAATCGGTATTTTTACGTAGTTGACATGTCCAGCTGTGTTTTCTAATTCTTGTATAATTATCGTGTGCAATTTTTGTGAACTTTAAGATTTTAGAAACCACATGAAAATAAAAAAAATGCTAAAAGGCAAAATTACAATGTTGTTGCAGGACCTAAATTAAAAGCTTTCTTCATGTACCAATATAAAACTTTAAACCTAAATTCTTTGTGTCTTTATGGACATTTGTCAGTAATCTTTTTGAATTGATTATTTTAGCATCAAATGTCTTGACACATTAAGCAACACATTGGTATGTAAAGTAAAGATCATGCTCAGTATTTAAAAAACATCATTATTATAAACTGCATTTCTACAGCGAGCAAGCTTTGATTTTGGCAAACGCGCATTCTTGCCTTTGACCTGGAAAGCAGGTTACCGAACTGTTCAACACATCATGTATGCTTTCATATGTGTTTGGAATCATCCGTTGCTTTGTGCTGTTGTTAGAGAATGCTGGGACATATTGTGTGTTGGGGCGAGTGGGTGGAGGTGAAGCTGGGGGTTAGAGGTTGTTCTGCCGCTGAGGGAGTATTGAGGGTAACCTGAACCTCCTCCCATCTGTCTCCCTGCTGCTCAGTGAGCAGAGAACCGTCCCCTCCTGGCTGTCTCACCAGAGTACAGGTGCACACACTCCGACACCTACAGCTCATGCAGGTGGCCTCTATCACACATGTAATTATTGTCTGTGTGTGCGCATGTGCAAAATCTAACCCAAACAAAAAATAAGATTGCAATTACTTAACACTCATTTTTTAAAACTTCCATTTTAATGATAAAAGAACTACGTAAAACAACACTAAGTGATGGTGTGAGTGAAATCATTAGTGATACAGATGGCGTGGAGAGTGAACTTTGCCTGTTTGAATAATGTGCACACAGGATTGTTTGTTTAAACAGTCAGATGCTCATTCTGGAAACCCTTGCTGTGATTTAGAGACATGTTCTCTTCCTTCCTGTGATTCTTTAGAGATGTTTGTTATCATGGTCAAAAAAGCGAGTCTTTTAAAAGAGGCATCCAGGAACAGTCTCAAAATCAATATTGCTAGGAGGAGAACCATCACGGGGTTAATGCACTTGTACATTTGTGAGCTCATTATAAAAAAGGTCATTGTCATCCTTTGAATGACCTTAGCTGAATTTACAGTGAGCCAACTGCATGATTCCATTGATCATATAAGACTTGCACAGTAACTTCAGAATGACCTGAAATTTAAAATCAATACTGCTGCACTTTCAGCAACAAACATGATGAGCTAAGACAGTTTAAATCATGTCTGACACCTGTAGAATAATCATATTTCAATAACAATCTAACAGTAGTTTAGACTGTTGATTTGTATAACTCTACTTTAAAAGTGATGTATCTAAATACATTAATAAATTCCTGTTAGTTTTAGCTTAGGTTGTAGTAATATAAATCAAATATTAAAGAACATTATGTTGTGTGCGTTATATAGTGTACGTATTTATATTGCAAAAACATAAATTAGGAAAACTAATCCTTTAGGATTTCAGTAAAGGAGTCTCCTGTAGTTTAGTTCAGTTTTATTGTGTTGCCCTTCATTAGAGGTCAGAAATAAGGAACTTGAAGTTGCCATCTGCCGTTCACATACAGTGGCAGACTGTGAGACACTAACCGTTATCCAGAGATCAACGCTGCTTAAAATCGTGTGGATGCACTGAAACTGAATTTGACGTTTGCGAAAAATCTAAGCCAAACATTGACTGTACAAAACATATTTGAACATTTTCGTTTTGAAAATATTTTATTTGAGTAGACAACAGGGACGCACATGTAAAGCGCTAGGTAGCAAACATTTAGGAAAATAGGCTGTATATGTAAAAAGGATTGCATCTATAAGAGCTTTACTTTTCAAGGGAGCGCACAAAAAACTTGAGACCACCCAAGACAAAATGATTTTGACAAAACTATTTGACCGCAATATGTGACACGAGAGAAAACAATCACACAAAACAATAATTTACACAAAGCCATTGAAAATAAATAAATACATAAATTAATAAAATATTACGAATTAACATTACAATATTTTTACACCATGATAGTAAATCGTTATAAGTAATTGTGTGCCGACATTCAAAATCAAAAACAATTATTACACTTAGGCAGTAAGTCAGTAGTTCTTAAGGCAGTAGTTTGATGTATTTCTATAAAGGCATTTCTGGCTACTAAAGGGAAACTTTTCAAGATTTGTTTGTGTCAGTACGAAGAGAACATTTTCAGACCTGTAATTCACATTCTAGATTAAAGCTAAGGACGTGAAACGCACAGCATGTGAATTCAAGGCAGAGGTACATGAACATGTCTTAGGTTTAGAAGCTATTACATTACCATGTGTGCAAGGGTTCTAGAAAAATACCTTTATAAGAACCGAACTAATACATTTTTTCCAGGAATCTAGGCTTGAGGAATCTGATGAAAATAGACCCTTCTAAAAGGACAGACTGATGTTGATTTTGAAGATTCACGAGTTGCTCTTCAGCAGGCATTGCGCACGGGCATCTGGAGTAGAATGACTTGCCTGTTTTCAGTGGGGTGGCATTTGTTGATGTGTCTGGTGAGACCCGGGGAGCTGTAGAAAGTGGCAGGGCAGAACTTGCAGGGAAACGCTTGAGAATCGTCGTGCAGAAGGCGCAGGTGCCGCTCCAGACTCCGACTGTTGGGCAGGTTCTCCCCGCAAGCAGGACACATGAGTCCACAGTCCACGGGGCTTAGATTGAGTGGACTCGGGCTTTGCCGGTCCACGGGATCGGGGCTCTTAACTCTCTCTGGGTTATGAAAAGCGTCTCCGATCATTTGATTTTGGAGCGCTTGATGTCCCAAGATGTGCTTCCTCAAGTAGGCTTGGCGTTTGAATCTTTTCCCGCAATGCTGGCAGTCATATAGCCCCTCATCGGAGCCAGACTCCGACAGACCGGGACTCGGGGAGTCTCTGTCGATGGAGAACTCTTTAAGGTCTTCCGGAAATGGTTTGGCGGGTTGGATGGCTTGTTTGGCGTTCTGGGAGCTCGGCGCGCTCTGGACTCGTGGTTTGTGCCATCGCCGGTGAGAGGCCAGGTTTGCCGGGCAGCTGAAGACCTTGTCACACTCGGGACACCTGTACTCCACCCGTACTATCCGAGAGCACTTGTGCTGTGCCAGAGAGAATGGATCCGAATATTCTTCTTTACAAAGCTGGCAAATGAACTCTCCCAGGGGTTTACCGGTGTTGCTTGAGGCCGGTCGTGGTTTCAGGTCCACGGGTCCCTCTTTGATTTTTAGGCCCAGCACTGGGGATGTGGTCACCTCATCCTCGAAATTCAGTTTGCGTATGGCTTTGGGTTTCTTGGCATTTTTGCTGCTTTTACGCTCGTTATCAGAAGACTGTCTTTTGGTGCCGGTTCTGATGGCTGGGGCGTGCGTGCTGCTGCCCGTTCCGCTCCGGTTGCTGTTGCTGGTGCCGATCTTCAAGTCAACCGGAGCGAAGAGAAGATGATGGTCCAGACTGGTGAGAGAGGCAGGAGTCGGAAACGATTCGGCGGACACTGGTGAACCTAGATTGAAACTTCTCTCGAAATATTTTCTGTCATGTTCCTTGCTTATGGGCCGGGTAGGGCTGTACAGGGCTTGGTAGACCGCTTCCGGATTGCCAAACTGCACTGGTTTTGCGCTGTGGACCGGCACCGGCGTGTCTGCCCCATCTGACGGGCATGCTGAGATGATGTTGTCCGGCTTAGAGGCGCTGGGCGCGGGTGGAGATGACTCGATCGGAGCGATCTGACGTTCTGGAGCCGACCCTTCATTCTCATCCGAGCGGATCCTGTACGAAACGAGCGCTGCTTTCTTGTTTCTTTTCACTAAAAAGCCTTTGGGCATGTCGACTGATGGATGAAGCGAAGATGAAAAGGCACAAGAAAACGTTCAGTATGTGATCCAGATCCACAGACGCGCCGTCCACCTCCCTCCCTCTGAGAAATGCTTTTGCTCCTTAACGCATAGCGGCACTCTTTTTAAGCAGGAATGATGTTATTGTTCTCGGCCCTAGTCGCTTTATCCTCATCCAATCAGATACGAGCTCTGATCTCTGTGGAATTGCCCATGGGAGGGCTAAGAGGGGGCTACAGAGCAGATGTACCTGGCCTTTATTATAGTAATGCGCGCTGGTCTCTATTCACGGTCTGATGGAGATGTATGGAGAGGAACGCGTGCCGTGACTATAGGGGACAGAGGAAAATGTCACTCACTGCCATCATCATCAGAATTTCAAATGAGTGACAACAAAGAAAGCTGTTCTTGAATGCTTATGGATCTGTTACGGGAAGTGTGTCTTAACTTTAAATATCGGTATATATCTCTGTGTAGAATAGGCTTAAATAGATCAGTTTCGTAAAGATTATTGGGAATAATGCGAATGGTTCTTCGTTTTTTACCTGTTAGAAACAACAGACCGCGCTCTGTGGAAAATCATGTCTACCATTCGATTTTATTTAGTTTATATGATGTCATTTGAATGTATAAAGTATCAGTTTATTTTATAACAGTTTTAGTTGTTTATTTAAAAAAAATAAACTATTCGTGTGAAGAATTAGTTTTTCTGTCGCTTAAGACAGTGTTGTGTATTCAGTACTTATACTAACCAAATCAAAGTTTGTGTGTTGTCTAATGTGAGCATCGGGAAATGTTTAATGCCACGCGTCTGTGGACAGTTTAAGTCACAGTATAAGTGACTAGCAGCATAAGTCATCGCACGGAGCTCAGCTCTCATCTCTCAACACAACAGCCGCGCCTGGCCAGCAGTCACAGGCTTTTTGCCTTTGAAAAGCAAATTGACCCGTATACGCTGTGGAACAGGGATACACGGGCAATCTGGCCAAAAGGGAGACGCGTGCTGGACGCAGTCAAAGATGAGCAATGACCCCGAGGTCAGGCCAGGGGTCAGCCATCATTACATGACTTCAACCCACCATGACCAATGACAACTCAAGACAACTCAACTCAAGGGTTTTGTGCATGAATGCTGTGCTATTACACGACAGCCTTCGTGCGACGCATAGCTTGGCTTAACTACAATTCAAATAACAATTTAACGCACCTCCACAAAATAATTTCTTTTGTGGCAAAGTAAATTCAGTGCAGTAGTTTTGCATTATATGTGGGTAATGCATGCGTAATTCCTTCAGTAACGCTTGTCCTGATGTAATAGATCTATTTCATCTCTACGCACTGTACGCGTCAGGGTAAAACTTTGCAGTACTGTGACTTACTTGATAGGTAGTTACAAAGAACAAATGGTTAATTCCACATTAACACTGTAGTCACTGTGCTGATGAGGGGAGGTGATTAACTGATCTGATACCAATAGCATGTTTGGGATAAGTCATCTTTATATACCATGTATGCCTCCTGCACAACTACATTAACAATAATTTAACTACTCATTAACAGTCACAAAGAATTATACCAAAAATGGGCTGCTATGTAATCCTGTTTATTATTTATATTGTTTATTATTAATAATACAACGTAACAAATTGTGGTTATTTTCAGGGCGTTGGTCAGAGTACTTTAAATCTTTTATTTTACGTATCTTCATACTGTTATGACTAAATAGCTTTTAACCAAAAACTTAACACAATCACTGCGTTGTCTTGCAGAACACCATTACTAGACATATGTATATTATCTGTATATTATGATATGTATATGCATTAATGACTGAGGAGTTATGTTTTCATATTATTAATCCTGGTAACCCATGAAATTATTCAAGTGTTAACTTGCCACTCTTAATAAATTACTTGTTACGACGATCGTTACTTTAGAATACAGATACAAATAATCAGTAATTATGTAAGAACACAAAGCTCATCATAAAAGATTTTTTAATAAATTTGCCATAATAAACTTTACAGTTGTTTTTTTACAGTTTACAAAACAGTTTTTAAAAAGTAAAACTTTACTTAACCTTTACTTAAAATATAAGATGCCAAATGTTTGACTATTAATGACTATCAATATAAACTAATTTTAAATGAGTATTCAATGAAACATAACTGATTTTGCCCCTTTAAATGCAACATATCTGACACAAAATTTCGATTCCTGTATGTGAGTTTCTGCGAATTCCTGCGATCCATTTGCTCTCGTTTCTGTAACATCTCTTTCACATTCAATTTTTTTCGTGGCTTTTAAGCTAAACAAGTTTCCAATCTCTGCCACTCGCTTCTAACTGCGACTTCCGCATGCTGGGACATCATGTGCATAAACTCTGTCTTAAGGTAACAGCGCATGAACGTGGACTGACACAAAAAGTATCATTTCATCATAACAGCCTAAGTGATAATGTTAAAAGAATGCTGTGATTAATAGGGGGCATATTCCTTAAGTTCATTTCTGGTAAAAAGTACAACAGATTCACTTAATAAGTGTATTAATAATACAATATGGAGAATTCAGGCTTAATTAGCTATTTAGTTACAACTGTGGAGAGGTAACCGTGTTAACCCTGTTAAGTTACTGTAAAAATGAAAAGGAGAGTTTTGAGTCAGATTTCATGAGTTCAATTCAGTGTTATATAACGCTTTTTACAATGAAGCAACAATGAAACACACAAAACAGAACAAAAATGTCAAACACGGAAAACAGAAAACATGATATTATTGCAAACTTTTATTGTTCATTATGCAATGTATTAATAAAACTAATTAGGGAAACTGGGTTTATTGTTGGTTTGTGAAGAAAGAGTTCACTGAACCGATGAAAACCAAAAAACATTTGGCCTATTTGAATAAATGGACGTGGATTAGAAATATCTGTCACTACCTGCTAAGATTCGTAACTCTCTCAGTGGTCTATAAAAGGTTAATATTTGGGTTTAAAATCGTACGTTATAAATTAAACACCGAATTCCAAATAACTTAAAATGTGCTTGATTTTAGAAAATGTACAATCGTGTTTGATTATTTTTAGCAAATGAACAGGGCGAATTTTTTTATCCAACCTCTTAACGCTAAAGGTTCAGACTTTATAGTAGCAGAAGATTTTTTACTCTGTGAAACAGTTGCTTTAAATTCTCTCCTGGCTGCATAATTGGACAGACGTGTTGCACGGGTTTGCATTCATCTATTGTTTCCCTCATTAGCATAAAGCTGCTGTGTGACCCAGTCAAATAATTGCCCAAGCATTAAGATCTGCGCCTGCTGCCATTCTCTCCTACACTTTTATAAATATCAACGCACACACTTTAAAAAACGCGATACATCGGATTACAATACAGCGTTACAGTACCTAAATATTTCCAACCTTATCACAAGCTTTGCTCTAATCAAACTGTGCTTTTAAACCTCCTGAAGTTGTTCTCATCCTGAGATTTAACATCTCGCCTGTCTAAAGTTTTGATCCTTCCTTTTTTAAAACATGTTCTGCTCTGTCTTAACATTACCCGAAGTTTGTTTGTTTTGGTTTTATCGAGCACAATGCACTTCGTTGGTATTTTAATAAGATTGTGTGCGTGCACACCAGCCGTATGTGCGCGTGTTTGCTGT
Source organism: Ambastaia sidthimunki (assembly GCA_036877625.1). Taxonomy (NCBI): domain Eukaryota; kingdom Metazoa; phylum Chordata; class Actinopteri; order Cypriniformes; family Botiidae; genus Ambastaia; species Ambastaia sidthimunki. The sequence continues at coordinate 9,026 of JAZGTK010008891.1, read as the reverse complement.
GTGGCGCGTGCTTGTCGCGTCTTATTTGCATACAGCTGCTAGGCCTGCGCGCGCACCCCCTCCCCCCAACCTCCTGGCCACGACCCCTCCCTCAATACTATCACAGCAAAGACTTATCAACATATTACCCCCATTAAATTATAAAGACCCAAGAATAAATGTGAGTATACTAACAAACATCTTTGCAGGCTCTTTTCTAAAGTTTATTTTGTAAAGTCTACCAGGAAAAGATATTCAGAAAGATGTTTTTAATCGTATAGCAGATGACCTACACATTTTAAACTTAATCACTCTATTAATTCTCTAAGAATTAGAGAATTAAGTATTAGATATTTAGTCAAATTAAATCAATCTATTAGGAATCACAGTGATTAAGTATTAAAGGTTTTCTACACATATTTGGTGTCATTTGCACTGGTGTCCACCTGCAGGTTGACACGTGTAATTGCACCTAACACTTTCCTCTGAACTGCCTAAAGTTTTGAAGAACTCAAAAAGAGTTCTTTGTCATTTAAGAGGCACATGTAAATCTTAAAATCACAGACATAATGGCCAACTGCGAAATTATATGTAGGCATATACAAATATCCAAATTAGCTATGAATTTAGGAAAACGTATTCAATATTTTTGCCATTTTTGAGCAATTTTTGCCAATAAATATGTAATATAAAATTCTATTAAATAAAAACAAATTAAAAGCTAAATAAAACAAATCATTAATTAATAAAAAACAAATTATAAACTATGATAAGTAATTGTAATCAGAAGTAAACCTGTATTCAAAAGTACAGATAATACATATATATTCCGGCAGTGGAAGCACTCAGATAGCACTGCTTATATTGTGAGGCTGCTCAACACACAGCAAACTCAATGGGTGCTGTCCATGGTTCTGAAATCAGCTTGATTCTCAGATTCTCTTCACAACATTCTCTCCAGCTTCTTGACTGCATTGACACTAAATAAAGAAGACGCAACAAGAATTCCAAACACTCACTGGCATGTTCAACATAACGGATGTTCACAAAGGCACAAAAGTAAATGACACTGTGTTAAGAATGCTGAAGGTACATTTCCTAAACAAAGCGTTTTCAACATTAACACACCTTGTTAGCTGCCATAATTTGCATTCCCCTATAATTGTGCATCATCCTTGATTTGTATATGATCTTCCTTATTAGTCCATATAATGGGGTTAATAAGACCCTGTTCATTGCACTTATTGGTTCTGTGCAGAGAGAAGGCAAGAACAGAGCCAGGACTTAATTAATTGTATCAGGCTTTTCATCTGCAGCAGTAGTGCTCCCACACAAACATTAATATGATTCTGCAAATGGAGGGAAGTGGTGCAGCCTGAGCCATACACAAAAGATTGCACTCAAATTAATTTAGGCCTAATTAGATGTGGGTGTCAGGGAGTGGTTTGCATAATCAGACCTTGCAGATGAGATCAGATGCTTAACTTAAGCCAGTGCCTTTCCATCTCTACACTAGACATGCCGAAGACCTCGACATGCAGATAGTTTTCAGAGGTTGGTTTAGTTTTGGACGCCCTTGTCTGTGGTGTGTGGATGACAATGCTTTGGGGAACCATCAGTTTTGTCAGACATAACACTGAGGTGTATTATAGCCAATTTCTATCTCAATAAGACAAATTAGTCAAGCTGGAATCAGGGCAGATCTTATTCAGATCATTTGTATATTATTTTACAAGAACGACTTCGGGTCTTGATTATCTCCAATATGTTAATAGTGTAGAAATGAAGCCTGTATCACTTGATGAGCACATTAATCATCAGCATTCTTCATGTGATGCTCTCAATCCCTGGAGCTGATTTTTCCGCCATGCTTCCGTCATTCACATGTTCATCCATGATGAGCTGCTGTAAAGGAGTCTGAGAGGGCTCATGGGAATTACTCATGGGAATAACAAGGAATGTGATTAGACAATCACATCAAAAGTCCACTTTCATTTGGCTGATGTTGTTTGTTGCAGTTCACTTTTTTAGTGCAGTCTTACTCTTGTTGTAAATTAGAGGATCATTGCCTTGTAATGAAGAATTGTGGAAAACCAATGAGGAGATAAAACAGGAAACTGAGACATACTTTTGTTTTGCACAATGACAAAATATTTCTTATAATATAATACGCTTAATATAATATTATACGCTTAATAAAAAGAAAACTTCAACCCCAGCTGTGTCACATATTAAAGGTAAATGTGACCAATGGAACAACCAGTTCTGATATTCTGTAAATGTTTCTGGTAAATGTTTCTTTTGTACATTATGGGCAAATGCAAAAAAAAAAAAGTGTATTTTATAGTCTCCCTCAGTGAAACAGAATAGATCTCAAATGTCAATAGAAGAGAGTAGCTCTGGTATGTCAGATCATAGTTGGCTCTAATCTGAGGCCAGATTTCTTTAGCATTGTCGGAGATTCTTTGAAGGATGAAGAGAGAGTGAGATGGCTCAGCCGATCCTCACAAAGGGCAACTAACTTCTCTGAACATGAAAGTATTATTGCACATTTGTGTTAAAACAAATTTAACAGATTAAGATATATTTTTTTTATAGACAGCAATAAGATTAAAAGGAGAGCAAATGGATATTAATCTCAAGTGTCTCTTATCTAGCCAATAATGATAATAGAAACAAGCACAAATCTGCAAGACTCACGTGTGATTTATGAAACATTTGTATGCCATTAATACCATTGAACAAATGATCGAATGTGAATCTGGCAGCTAAAAATGATCATAATTTATATATCATGCCTCAATAAATCCAGCCTTGCTCCTAGAGTTCACAACATAGAGAAGCAAACCTGGCCAAGAGGAGGAACGTCTCCATGGAGATTTTGACTTTGAAAGTTCAAATGAACCATCTTGTTTCTGTGTTAATTTATACTTCAGATACAGAGAAATACATGCATTTAAAATCTGTGTAAAGCATGAGACCAAACTTCACCTATTGAAGAGCAATACAAAGAAAAGAGAACAACAAATACACAAAGTGAGCATATATATATATATATATATACACACATATATATACTGTATATATATATATAGCATACAGTAAAAAAAAGTAAAAAAACTAAATAACATTTTATAATCATAAATTATTATTAATATAAGCTTAGTTTAGTTTTATATAATTAGTTTTATATTTTGTATTCTTATGTTTAAAGTTTTTTTCTTATGAAGCAACTTGGGTACATTTAAAACAACTCTTTTAAATGCTGTTTTAAGTGACATACTTCCCTGTATGTCACTGTATGACTGACTCATAATAGCCATTTATATGTCATACAGCTCAAGTATAAACCAAATTATTCAATTTACGTAGCAGATATGAGCCACTTCCTGTTTCTGTTTTTGATTTATTGCCTCGCCATGGCAACAAGAATATCAAAAATATATAAAAATATCAAAAATCCCTTCACAATTTAGTATCTTTAATGTCTTAGCATAATATTTGTCAAATTTGCTGACAATCCCTTAAATCCCCCAGAAGGAGTATTAAAAAATTTTGAGCCTGGAATTGACAAAAAAATCCACATACAATCCAAAATGTCTGACTTCTTGTTAGGTGGAGCTATTGAGTTGAAAGTTGTCTGGCTTGATAAGAACAATACATGTACCAAGTTTGGTGACTGTAGGTAACACTAACCTCACCACTCTCGCCATCTGTAAGCTTTAACCCACACCTAGCAGCCAACAACCACTATGTGCTAACCACTATGTACTGTGTGCTAAATTTAATGCTATTTCATGTAATTTCAACTTTACATTAGCCATGTCTCTACAATATTCTGAAGTCTGAAGTGACATTCAAATATAAGTGGACTATTTTAAAGTTTGTTTTAAGTGGCACTTACAGTCGTCATATCAGTGTCATCAGCCTGTAACAACACACATGTTTGGCAAGTTTGATGTAAATCTGTCAATGCTTGCTGTAGATATTAGAGACTTCCTGTTTCCCATTTTTCGCCAAATTTTACCACCAATTTTACCGTCATGGCAACACCATTCGAGATATCATAATTCCCTTCACAATTTTATAATTTTTAATTGGCATAATGCTCAGCATGTTTTTGCAATTGTCATTTGCATTGTTTCGACAACTGCATTAAATTCCTATGAGGAGTGTTTAAAAGTTCACAGCATGCGCTTTTAAGAAAATGGCCGACTTTCTGTTGGGCAGAGCTAATGGATATTAGGGCAAAAGTTGTTCGAGTCAACATGGCCAATACACGTACCAAGTTTTGTATAAGTACATGCATGAATGTTATAATATGATACATGCACCATAATTCTTTGCCCTACCAAGGGGCACTACCAAGCCTCATGAGCCCCCTTGCCTGCTCATGCAAAGGCTGGCTACTAAGCCAGCCTTTGCCCAGCAGACAGTGGTTTTAATATATATACACATGTTTATTTCAACAAATGACAAACAAACTCAAATTCTCAAATGAGCTGAGTGACAATCATACACGCAAAGTTAATGATGATTATCAAACCAAAACACTCAGCAATATGATTCATTTAATAAGTGATAAGCAGGTGAGTTTAATCAGTGAATACAGTAATAGATTTGCTATCCAGTGTCTCATCACCTCCTCATCTTTTTGGTGTTTTTACATGTTTCAAGCTGGAATCTGATGTGAGATTTGATCGTTGTCTCCTCTTCAGTCTGTTTTGACTAATGTCAAGCCCTGCATCCTTTTCTGCTATGCACTAAAATGTGTATACTTTGGTATATACTTTTAAGGTATACTATATGCAGGCAAATTGGGATGCAGGAATGTTTTGCGGGAAAACTAATGTTTGCCCAGTTTTCTGTCATACACTCATTTTGTAAATGAGGCCCACTGTCTCAGAGTGTGCAATCAAAAGTCCAAAATTTCAATCATTTCTTGTAATTTTTTTCTAAAGCAAAACATTTAAGGTGCTATGCTAAACACATTCATTGTACAGCTGTAACTCCTCCTGTATGTTTATTTTGATTATTTTTTATTTATGTATTTTAAGAAAAACATGAGACAAAGAAAGATTTGTACATTTTATTAATTACCAGTAAGAATATAATCATGATTTATAATTGGAGCTGTCAGGTCCGATTTTTTTAGGAAATATGTGTTTGACTTGCAGTTAGATCACGCGTGTGTGGGTGATGGGATGGTGGAGCATTTGTAGCTTGTTCTTACCACAATTGTTTAGAATTTAAACTTGCCATCCATGTTAAGAAATAACTCAGCAAGCAACTCACAGTTTTATGCTTCAAACTGAGATGACAATAGATAGGAAAATGTTATGAATGGCAGCTTTAACAGTAATTGAAATATTTGTTTCCCCCCTTCACTTATTGTCATTCAACTGTCCATGAAGTCCGTTTAAAGTGTCCATCATGCTATAGTGTCAGATCCCATCTTTACAGACTATTAGAGCTTCCCCTCACAAATCTTGGTTGTGCTTGGCCTCCATCACTGAATCTGATTGATTTTATTGCTCGATGACAGTCCCATGCTGATAGCCCCAAACTTGACCCGAGCCCCATTCCATTAACTTCCTGCATTATTAGCTGGTGACGAACGCCCATGCTGACAGCCACTAAAGGGAGAAGGTTCCTGCTCAGTGGAGACCCCATTCATCTCTGTCTGAAGGGGTCTGGGTAGAGGGTTCTTGGGCTAATTCTTTAGCCAAGAAGAGCTGTCCCTGTGAATAATGTGAGGAGACCCCTTTTGTCTTGCAGCACATAGTCGGTATGAAAAAAGGCCAAGGGTCAAAGGGCAGCTGGTAAGGCCAAAATAAAAAGTTGTGGGTTTATGTTTGTTTTGTTAGAATTATTACCATTCAAAATGCTATAATACTGAACTTGTATGAGAAATAAGCTAAATCCTAAAATGTTATGCTTAAGTTACCAAGTTGGGGCAGTTTGTTGATACTTGTAATGAGGGCGATACTGAAATATCCTGATGAGACACTAATGTGAAACAATTTGAAACAAATGAAAGTGATTGGCAAGCATCAGGGGGTTTGTCACAAATACATTCTTTTGTCAAAAATCCATCTCTTTATGCATGGACAAATACATGCACCACATGGATGACAGACCTGGAGGTTGATCTTGTGGTTTTGAGACCTCACAAAATTACCAAAACTCAAGTCTCACAACTGGTTTGGGTCTGTATAGGTTCTGACCTATGGTGTCAAAAGAGTCTGTTTCATTTTTTATTTTTAGTGTGATAATTACTCCAACCACAGGTCACCACAGTGTCAAAAGGGTTTGAATAACTTCTTAATCACTGCACAGTGTCCCAGTTCTGGGTCTTAAGGGGTATTAGTTGGGGTCTTGGAGGTTCTTTTAATGTAATTGTTCAATTGTTCAAATTGTTCAAGTTGCTATATTATTACTTTAGTGTTCCGTGTAAACTACCATATTTGAATGTGCTTCAAACTGTTTGTTTTAAAAAGAAAAATACTCCTCATAGATCTAAAGCTTGTTGGACTAATATTACATGTGAAAAATCCCATGAGGCAGTTAATCAAAGGCACAGTGTGGTGAGTAACGGCCTTCAGCTTTAATCACAGGAAACTGTGCAGCCTTTGTCATGTTCAGTGAGATTGTATGAGCAGCGTAATGTACACAGAGATCTGATCCTGTGTTGACAGAGAGCCAGGTGCTCAAACACACGCAATCCACGACACACGTCCTATATAACACAAGCCATTAATCTGAGCATTCCACCCATTTTCAGAACTATCCTGAATTTGTTGAATGCCACAATGATGTCAAAAACATTTAATGAAACCTAGCCAGAACAACATAAATTCAATGTATTACATGCTTTAAAAAACAATATATTACAAATATAACTATAAAATAAATGTTAAACCTCAAACCTAGTTTGTGTATTAAAGAAAAATGTAATGTCTAAATATGTGCAGAATTGTATGTAATGGACATAAAACTGAGCCTTTTTTGTTCTAATCTGTGACACCACATGTGGTCTTTCATAAAACAATCTCTTATTCTCATCCATGAGTTTAAGCAAAGGAAAAACTCTCATCTCCCTTAAGATGTCTTTTTGAATCTGTACACATTTCCTGCCTTCTGTATTCCAATATCCTCTCAATGATTCTATATGCCTAATAAAGCTTTACAAGCCAAAGTGTCATGCCTGCCTCAAAGCCACTGGTGCAGGGATTTGATATTTTCACCTGTTCTGCACACCACTGACTGGTAAACATGCCTCTGTCCACACTTGTTTGAGGACCCATCTGGTTCCTTGCATTAAAGCTTCTATTTAAACAATAGGTCCCGGGAATGGAAAGGGCAGGTTGTGCCAGAACCGCCAATAAAAACAAGCAGTGCATGACATTTACCTCCACGTACTGGCTTGGATCAGCCCTCGCACTGGTTGCCCAATGTTCCTGCTTACTGCCTATTAAAAAAGGCAATCTCAGGAGAAACACCTCAGTGTTTCTCTCCTAATAATATTACATTATTTGTCAGCAGTGGAATACAAAACACACTCACTATTAGAAGTTATTTACATTTTGATTTACCATAAAATCAGCATGAACAGTACAACAAATCCCAGCCTGCTTTCGGTTTCAAAAGTTTAGCTCAAGTTGTTGCCTTGGGGCTGAAATTTAGATTGGAGAGGTAAAACATATAGAGTAATTGTGCCCCCTGGTGGTGACCAGAAGCATCTTTGATAGGGATAGGAGAGGTCAAGGCAAAGATTTCGTGAAGATGTAGTGATTTACAAGTACCCAGATTATGCATTTTTCCAACAATAACTACATTAATAATACATTATTACAAATGTGAACAAAATAAATATGTAACATTGCAGACTATGCAGTCCCATCAATACCTTCGTTTTGGAAGTGGTGGGGCTAACCAGAAAAGTGCTTTCACAATTGTGACAACAATATTCTTATGAAATTCATAGACTGGATGGCTGAATGTATAGTACATAATTAACACTGTATAATACATTCATTGAGCTTAACTGGGCTTTTCAGCAGTCAAACATGAATTTTGTCAAAGCATTTGGCGAATGGCGATGCCGGTGTAAACTCATAGAAATTGGTAATTTAATTAAATTAAATTGCTAATGAAATAACAAGCATGTGACATTTAAGTAACATTGTCAATTAGTAAATAATGAAATTACCAAAAAGTAAGAATAAATGACACAACTGGTATGTCACATGTTAGCTGGGTTGTCAAGATAAAATTATTTAATGATAAAGTTATTATTAATCTTCAATTTAAACTACGCTTGTAGCATAAGTATACATGCTTTTGTGCATTGGAGACAACTCCTGTCAGGAATCAGACAGGGATTTATTACAGAAATTCAACAGACTAGCAAGCCAGAGACAGTCAGTAAAAAACCACAACAAGCAAATGGTAAAGTAACCCATCCTTTGTGAGGAGTGAACACACACGCAATGGGGGGTTAGGGGCACTTCAGTTGCTACCTGCTGGCGCTGGATTTGAACCAACAACCTACTGATTACAAGCCTGACTCCTTAACCAGTAGACCACAACTGCCCTCAGTTGTAAGGCAAACAGTTCCTTTAGGTAGCACACTGGCAGCAGAGAGGGAGGCGAAAGACCAGACAGCAGGGTTGGGCAGCAGAACACCAGGAAGGAAGTGAACAGGGAAGGAGAGCAGCTGGGAGGTGGGGAGAACTGAAGAAGCTGGGAGTAGAGCATAAAACCGGTGAGCAGGACGATGGAGCCAAGCAGAGAGAACCAGGATACCAGAAGCTAGGAAGTAATCAGGAGGCTGAGACAAGTCTACAGGGAGTGCAGAATTATTAGGCAAGTTGTATTTTTGAGGAATAATTTTATTATTGAACAACAACCATGTTCTCAATGATTCCAAAAACTCATTATTAAAGCTGAATATTTTTGGAAGTAGTTTTTAGTTGTAGCTATTTTAGGAGGATATCTGTGTGTGCAGGTGACTATTACTGTGCATAATTATTAGGCAACTTAAC
>JAZGTK010008890.1:0-17809 GCA_036877625.1 Ambastaia sidthimunki | reverse complement strand
GGTGAACCCACAGAACAACAGCCTTAGTTTGACAGAAATATTAATTGTATCATGATTTGATATTTAATATGCTTTAGCTCACTCAAAAATCTAAATTTTGTCATTGTTTACTTATTTTTCAAATATGTGTGACTTTTTAGACAGATGTTAGATACACGTAGTAGAGATTAGAAGCCCCAGTCCTCATTTACTTTTATTATATGGCAAACAATCTGAATTTCTCCTCATATGTTCCACATAAGAAGGACAATTTTGTTGGTTTTAGAATGACTTGAAGATCCCTTGATATGACAGTAAGTGTAAAAAAAAGAATTCCATGTGTTTACATGAGTTATAATTTTGGGGTGACTGTCCCTTTAAATATATTAGCTCAAGGCAGCTGGAACAGAGGGAAGTGCAGGGAATCAATATCAAACTTAACAATGATTGACACTGATTGATATTCTATCAGAGGTTTATTTAAACAGCTACTTCAAACAGAGAATTACTGCCATGGGTGGTAATTTTTAATCAATATTAAAGTACTGAAATATTGCAGGTTTGCTCCTTCAGCAGAGCAGGACTCTGATGGAAAATTAACTTGCCAAAAAGGTAAACCTGCTTTTACTGGAAGTGGGAGTGATACTCAACACGCCCCAGTGATTTTAATATGACCATGAGAAATTGTGCCAAGCAAATATGCAAATATTGGATGCTACGTGTCTACACAACTTTCTAACATTTCTTATCGTAATAATACTGTTGTGTTGGTGTATTATAAGAATATTCAAGTATTGTTATTATGCTTAAATAATAAACGATTCAAGATTTACATAGTCATTTATCAGAGGCTTATATCCAAAGATGTGTTTTAGGCCTTTCTTGTGTGTCAGCCAATCCCAGTCTTTCCTGTACTTATCTTAACATTAACAGCAGCCTTGCATTGACATTCCCCTTGTGGCCCTAAGCATTAAAGAAGAGATCCACTGTTGTCTCCATCAACCCACATTTGCTCTGCATTTTTCCAAGGTAAGTGACAGGACCAATCCCAGCGCATACAGTATATTCCCCCGCTGCATGCGCTATTTACCCGCAACTGCGTTCCATTTGCTTTTTGTCATTTCACTGTCTTTACACTTCAAATGCTTTATGTCTTTTAAAGAATGATTCAGTTCCTGGTAAATGGCTTTTATATTTCCTATTGAGGGTAAAGATGCATGCGCACATTGTAAATGGCTTTATTGTAAATGGCTTTACTGTAAATTTACAGCATATTCTTGGCTACTAGCTGCTGATCTTTCACAGTGTCTTTTGTATTAATATTACAGTTTATTACAATTAAATGACAAGCGTGTCCAGCAGATGACTGTGATGTAGCTGATGACTGTGTTGTGCTGTTAGCATCACAATGATTAGCTGTGTCTGGATTCATGTAAAATCTTGTATATTTACAGATAAACTGTATAGTGGTGTTCAGAGTAATAGTGGGACTTGAATTCCCAGCATGCACTGCGGCATGAATAAATGTGGTTGCATTTATTTATCTAAATTTTGCATTATTTGCTTGTTTGGTTTGTTGTCACTCAAAGTTGCTTTGTTTGGTTTTGTTTTATCTAAGAAGTATGTTTGTTAATTGTCACAGTTTTGTGAATGCCTGGTTAACAACTTATAAGCAAACATTTATTAGGGATAACAACTATTCAGTCTTACCATTACTGCACACACCAAGCCCTCTGAATTGTTTATGAAAATAATATAATCTCTGTACTATGTGTGTTTTTTTGTGTATTTTGCCATGTAATAGCGCAACCAATTATGTTCTATTGTAACACAAATGCCCTGCTGTGAGAAAATTAAACTAAATGTAAATAAGGTCCAAGCCAGAAAGAATACAAATCACCACAATGACAACTTTAAATGAAACACTTTTATTGTTATAGTAATTTGTTGGCTCGTGCATTGATTTTACAATAAAATTCAGAATATAGTACTTTATTGTAATTAATTACTATTACATCTTCTGAAATCCTGGCAATATTTTACAATGTAGAGTTCTTTTCATTTTTTAATGATGTGTGTACATCAAAAACTGTAGTTTGCTGTTTATTATTCTTAAAGATTTCCCCTTTCTGTTTTTACTCCCTTTACATTCTCTCTCTCTCTCTCTCTCTCTCTCTCTATCTGTCTCTCTCTCTCTCTCTCTCTCTTTCTCTCTCTCTCTTTCTGTCTCTCTTTCTCCTGGCACAGATTCCCTCTGGGAACATGTTTGTACAATATTTGACTGCAGGATAAGATCACTGTCTGCCAAACGGAATTGTCAAGTCTAGCATGAAACTAGAGCTGTGGACTAATCACAAGTTGAAAAGAAACAAAAGGAAATAAATAAAGAAAGCAGTGCTGCAAATTAATTTAGCCCCAGCGTGCGGGAGAGAACCAGACTTGGGGGTTCGATAGGCGGAGAAATTCAAGAATAAGAAAGAGGGTGAGAGAAAGAAAGATATTGAAAAGAAGGGCGAGAGAGAGAGTTGCTCCTTTTGTGTCTGTTCAGCATGAGATGAGGGGAGAGGGCAGCAGGGGGTCGTGTGTGTGTGTGTGTGTGTGCGCGCGTGCGCGCGTGCGTGTGTGTGTGTGTGCGCGTGCGTGCGTGTGTGTGTGTGTGTGCGCGCGCGCATCATGAGAACCCTGCAGACGCTGTCCGGTGGGTGTCTGAGACAAAGTTGAAAGGAGTGTGTTCAGAGTAATAGCACACTCTTCATTAATTATGTATTTCTCCCATAGAAAGCCGGGCAAACTCACTCAGACACGGAGCACTAAGCTGCCGTCCTGTAGCCATAAAGAAACAACAGAGAGCAGAGGACCACATAATCAGAGTCAATCTAGTGTCATGATCAATAATAACTACACTGTAAAAAACATTAACATTAAGTGTGAATGTACAGTAAGTCCATGTCGTATTTCCATGTCCATTGTCGTATTTTCCCAGTATTTTTACAATAATAGTTAAATTACAGTTAAATGGCAATTGCAGTATTATTATCTGCCTTAATGTGATATCTTGTATATTTACAGATGATATCTGATTGTAGTGTTGTTCACAGTACCATCCTGTATTGATTTCAGGATAAAAATCTGCAGTATTTGTATAGTATCTCCGGTATTTAAATCTACAGTATTTATTGTACGAAATTATTGTTCTTGTGAAATCCTGGAAAGTTTTACTGCCAGATAATAAAAAAACAACATCCTATCAGTAATAAACAACTGTTTTTATGTTCACATGATGGAGTTGTGCAATGAATATCCACCACCCAAAAGCCATTTAAAACCTCATTGTGCCAGGGAGCTGGAAAAAATTGCTGAGAAGATGAATTCTGCCCACGGAGAACATGTTTCATCATATTCCTGACATATTAAAGCCATTTGCTTAGAGGTTATTAGAGGTTGAAAGTTTCAAAGAGGCTTGTGTGGATTGTGCCGTATTAAAATACAGGTCCACTGCTGCTCCTTTATCTGTAAGCTTCTATTCATGTTGGTATGTATGAGGAGAAGAAGATTTTAATGTAATGAGTCTATATTCTAGATCTATATTAATAGATTGAGGGATGTCTGGAGAAACTGGCAGTGGACCATGATCGAGACATTAAAATCACAACCGTTGCAGAATCTTGTTGGTTCCAGTCATAGAGACTGATTACATAATGTTTTCACCTGAGGTCTCTTAGACTCAGATAGTATATGCAACAAATATATGTGTTTTATGTAGAAATGTATTTGCAAGAAGTGTTGACACACCATGTAAGCTTAGTCATGACCCTTATTTACACTCTACTAAACACTTGATAAATGCTCTTGTATGAAATCATGTATGAGAATTGACAGATTTTCAAGTAATACCAAATAAAACAAATACATTTATTAATTAGTATGTTAAAATATTTTGATTGTTTTGTAGTAAATTGTCTGTAGTGAAAAGGAATGTTGTACATGTATTTTAATGATCTAAATTTAACATTAATAATAATATTTTCTCCCTAATAATAATAATAATAATATTAAGCCCAGGTAGTCCATCAAATGAGTATGATTTAGTGGAAGGTGACTTTACTTATACAGTTATTAAAGCAGCTTACAGTACAGGCTGCTGCAGTACTGATATGAACATGCATTATTCATAAGCAATGAGCAACTGTGTAAATTGCTTTGCCAGGGTGCATGTTGAAACAGTTTATGGTATATCTCTCCATGGCTAATGCTATAATACTCATATTGATTCCAACCGTTTTCAATTTTACACACACACACACACACACACAGTGTCATATTGTACACCCTTCGCAAATCCTCCACACAGCATATTACAATTTATCATCAGTGTTTATCACACACTTGTCGCATTTTATAGCTCTTTGTGTTAACACCCATAAAATTGCGCCTTTTTGTTGCTGCAGTTTCACTCTTTCCTGCAGCCTGGTGCACAGGAAGTGTTTTGCAGATTACATGTTGTGTGTCCACTGGCTTTTCTGATAAGAACTAGTCTGTCATACCCACAATCCCCTGCCCCAGTTACAGCTTATTTTTATTGTTAAGCAAAAATGCTGTACCTGTAGTTCAACTAGTAGAGGCTTCAACAAGGCCAAGGTTCTGGGGTTGAACCCATGGGACACATCTGTTGATAACTCTAATATAATCAGTTACTGACTGAGATATATCAGTTAGGAGTGAGATGACAGGGTAGCAGAGGGATGCTGCTAAAATTGTCACAGGATAGAGGTGAGGGGCGGCTATATATACACACCCCTGCGCAATGATTGGTTGAATTACATAATCATGCTCCTCCCAAACTTGTTAAATAAACTTCATTAAATAGCCTGAAAGTTGCTTTGGATAAAAACATCTGCCAAATCCATAAAGGTAAATACAGTCCAACACTGATATTTCTGTCACATTTAAGATATTAGTTATTTATTATTTATTCATTTAAGATATGTAGTAAGTTAATTTGTGTGCCTGAATGAGTATTTACACTAACACTGTATAGTCAAAATGATTAAATGCCTGTATAACTATGCAGCATTTATCTGATATTATAAGTACTGTGACATTCCGGTCAGATGTCCAACCTGTACCTCGTATCCACTGTGACAGCATCTGAATGCACAGATCCCAGCCCCCCCACCACCACCAGCTCCACCATCCTGGCAGGCCTGCGTCTCTGACGCTTGTCCTTGATGATGACCTGGCAAGGGCATCACTACCCACTGTTTCATGTCTAATTGGCAGTCCCTATACCCAGACACAATGTGGAAACTGCAGCGTGTGCTGGCTTTGATTTAAGAGAGGACCGCGGTCTTCATTTGTCATTGACTCTGTCCTCTGAGACAAGCAGGGCCGGATTGTGTGGGTGGCTGATTTCTCAGTGTTTTGCTCTTTGTGGACGTCTCAGCATGTTTAGACCATTCCAGGCTTGCTGAGGTGATGCACATGGTGTTATTTCAAAATTCCAGAATGTTCCGGAAAGAATACTTGATGCTTATCTATTGTTAGCCTCCGAGAGACAGTTGTCAAAACGTCAAAAATGTAAATTCAGGCTGTGCTATTTTAATCTATTAGATTTGACATCTTTCAATGCCTTTACAGTGTCATATCTGTAATGTTGACATACCACAGCTGTGGTTGCATGTAATAAGTGTAGTGATTCTCAACCAAGTGTGTGTGTGTGTGTGTGTGTGTTCCCCTGAGGGTAGTTGGATAGATTTAATTTTGTTAAACCTATTAAAACAAAAATTATGACTTAAATAAAAAAAATAACATTGCCAATCATTTATTTTGCACAACAATGCAATGCATTACATTCAATTAAAATGTCAAAACACAATCAAGCAGAAACATTAAATTAGAGGAAACCACACGCCGAGTCTGTTTATCACCCACAGAATTGATTGCTTAAATTATTGCATTAACGGTCACTTTAATAATATTGGTAATAATTCTAAATGATATCCAGTATAATATCAGTTAAAAGGGGCACTTTTCTTGAAACGTACTTGAAAAGGCACTTTCTAATGAGGTTGTAGAGCTACACAGGATAAAAGTCTGACAAACACTGACATACTGCAATGATCGTAATGCATTTCTCGTAAAACACTCAATATAGTGTTTTATTCACACATGATTGTACTTTGACTGAAATAATGTGTATTTATGTGCCGCTGTTGTGTCCGGTCTGAGTGTTGATGTGTTTATTGGCAAGAACTGCGGGGAATGACAGAGTGAGCTGCCACAGAGGAATTTGCAGAGGTCAAAGTCTGTCTGCCGTCCAGCAAGTTTTTGCTGACTGCTGCTTTTCAATGGTGCTACTTTCAGCCTCTTCAGACAGCAGAAAACACTGAGGGGAGGGGAGAGGGTCCCTTTCATTAACTCTCTATTCATATTGAATTTATTAATCTCATGCTGTTTCTGCAGCTTAACTGAAAGAAGCCATGATGACGCCGCTTCTCGTCCATCTGCTCATGGAGAGAGAGAGAGAGAGAGAGAGATAGGAGGAATGGAGTTGGTAAGAGAGAAAAGAGGGAGAGATGAACAGGGCAACAGTGCTGAGGTGGGAACAGACTGCAGAGAGAGGGAATGTGTGTCAGATTATTTCGCAGTGGGATGTCGAGTTGTAGATGTTTCTGGGGGAGGCAGCAGCTTTGCAGAAACTCTCCCTGCATCAGTTGCTTAACAAAGCTTCTGTCATGTCTGCATTTGTGTGTGAGGAATGTTCCTGCTAATCTCCTGTGTGTTCAACATTGTGCTCCACTAAAACTGCCCCTGGCCCTACAAGCAGAGGTGTCACACAACAATCCCAGCTGTTGATGCTAAGTGGTGACATACAGAAGGAATAGTGACCAGCTGAAAGCAACACTTTCATAATATATAATATTCTGAAAAATAATATACAAATATATATTTCATAAATATATTATGAATTATGAAATTATATAGATTATATATAGATTTTTTTTTTTCAAATTATAGAGAGGATCACTTTAATGTTAACAAATGCACAATTTGTTTTTTGTTTTATTGAGATTATGATATTAAATAATAATTTACTACTCTTGTCCTCAGACCACTCAATATTCATTAAAAATTGTAATTCTATAAAAAAAATTCTAAATGAACATATCAGATATTTACATAAAAAACAGGCAAAATCAAAGCCAGCCTTTATCCTTGAGGTCCATTTTCCATACTTGACCTGCTACAAGTTTAAAAAGGTCACACAGGATTTGATATGTTTTTAAGTTTTTATAATTACAAGTAATTGTGCTTGTACCTTCAGAATAAAATGCATATTTTATTCATTTCATTGTGGGGAAAGGCAGGAGATTGCGTTCATCACAGGTTAATACATCAATGTTCAACAGATTAATCCAAAGTTAAACACATTTTATTGGTATTTTATTAGTTCATTTTTGGTATCCTTTTTTCCAGTACTCAGGAATCAGGCGTATGTGATGTGTTCCCTCAAATTTACAAACAACAAAGAAGAAGGCTTTCCCAGCGTCAAGCTGAAAGGGTGTTGAGTTTGAGTGACACAATCTTACACGGTTCAGGAGAGGTTTATGGTTGGAGGCAGTCTCCGTCTGTGGTCAGCAGGTTCCCTCAGCAAACAGAAACAGCACTGGCCATTCTCAGAGATGAGAGGGGCAGAGATGCTTGTTCAATCTTTCAGTTTTTTTTAAACAAGGACGTCCAGCGGAGAGCTCAGCCAGGGCCACAATTACCCCCTAAATGACCCATTCAGTGGTTTGGAGATCTTACCAAAATAACTGTGAACCCTCAGTGTGTGCACTGGTTCAGTCTGAAGAGCTAACAGGGTATTAGACTGATTGCAGTGGTGGGGAGAGCAGAGAGGTCCTGGTAGACTCCTCGTTCTGTCTCTTGGCAGGTGATCCACCCACCTGATGAATGAAGTGTGCAGCCAAGATCTAGGACCGAAATTTAAGCGAGTATGTCAGTTCTGCCCTTCCTTCATGAGTTTAGTAATAAAAATTATTTTGCAGAGAAATTTGAATAAGTGAAGGAGGGAATTAAAACACAAATTAAGTGTAACAGATGCCAACATGCAGGCTGCATGATGTTCCCTCCACAAATATAAACAAAACATGAGGTAATATGACAGACTGCATTCAATTTGGGTTCTTTACAATAAGGTTAAATATGGCTTGTGCTAATCACAATTTGTTTTGTGCAATGAATAATCAACTGCATCAAACCATTGAAGTTCAAGACAGCATTTGAAAACAAATAATTACAATGAGAGTATTTAGTTCATGCGTCAGTTCATTAATAAATTCAAGGTTTGATTTTACAATTAACAATTTTGTAGCCAGTTGGGAACCGCTGTTTTAAATGCACATATTCTATTATTAAATATTCATATTCTGTTTTAAATGCACATATATATATATATATATATATATTCTTCTGTGTGTTTTAGCAGTAGCCTGTCTGCTCCTGTATTTACACACATTAGCTTTTTGAACCTTTGAATACCTCATTGACTCCACTTTTGCTGAAAGGAGCAGGAAGGATAACACCACTTAGTCTGTGTAAACAACAGGTCTGCTGTTGAACTGTGGCCCTGCAATTCCTACTAACACACATTCCACTGACCACTGATGAGCGCTAAGTCTGCTTGTATTGCCTTAACAGTGTGTCTGACGTGCCCTGTGCAGCAATGTGTGAAAGTGTGTGTGTGTGTGTGTGGCGATCAGATAAACTTAAAGAAGGATCCTGTCATGAGGTGGAGAACTATCAGCTGTGCAGGCAGGACCGTCTACAGATCAGCCATATTGATCTGCTGAAATCTTTCAGAATCTGTCATATGACAAAGCGAGAGGTTTTATTCCTTTCAACAAGTCTGTGTCCATTTAGAATGTGTTGCCCATTGAGCTGTTGAGAATCATTTTATTTTTACAAATTTTTAATAGTATTTTATCAAAGTCATGTTTCATGGTAATGCTATCCTTTTTTTTAGTAATGATAGTAATTATTGCAAATTTTCTAAGTAATGGTGTTCTTGGCTCTGTAACACATTTTAAAAGAAAATTATTAAATTGTTATTTTTTAATAATTATATTTTAATGCAATAGGCAGGTAAGAGAATTATGGTGAGAATATGTGTGTGTGAGAGAGAGATCCACGCTTTGACAGGTCTATTGTGTGTGCAGGCATGACCTTGTAAATCAATGCGTCCATCAATCCACCTAATTCTCTTTGGATCCTTAATGCATCCACCCCCATCAAATCAAAAGCTTTCATAATTTTACAACTGACAAATATGCATTATCCACGCATTATCCCCACCAGAAGTGTTTAATCCACTGGACATCTGCTTGCCATTTGAATATTTGTACAGAGGCACAGCTCTAAAGTAAATCACACTGAAGCAGTCGTTTGGCTAACATGTTTCACGTGCCCATCAATGAACTTCATTTTCCAAATGCATGAATCTGCCATCTGATTATTACATCCACGGAAATATATCTCACTTAAACTCTTGAGTGAAAGTAATATAATTCAGCCAACTGCGCGTCTAACTACGCCTAACTGCATTTCTTTTTGATGGTCCTCATCTTAGACATAAAACCCCGATCGTGTCGTGAAACCACATAAAAATGCAAAGACACGTTCGGGGGAGATGCTCGAGTCCGCTGCGCGGTTACCATGAATTTCCGCTAGGTGGCGCAGAGCACCGGTCGCAGTGTCCTGCTTGGCAGTAAAAGACGGCCGTCCGCTCGCTGGCGCCTCTAGCGGCGGTGACCGTCACTCAACGTGTTGTTACGCCCCTTATGACCGCCGAGCAGCCAATGGGCTCCGGGAGGCAGAGTTCTCCCTGTGGCCGCCATTAGAGAAAGGAATCCATGAATTCAAATGGAAACCAGCAGGAACACAGACTGACTGTACGCTTTTATAAAAAGATGACCCGTTTCTTATAGTTTCCCGTCGCCTTTCGACGTTTTTACAGCGGAACGTTTTTCGTTTTTTCAACGCTTTTGGTCGGGATGGAGGTATAAGGCAGCCGTTCGTAAGCTAAAACCGTTTTTAAACCAAGGGGGAGGGGGGAGAGTTGCCTCTTTTCGCTCTCCCTTTTCTTTTTCTATTTTAATATCGCATTCCTCCCCCGTTTTACATGTAATTTATCCCCCCGCCGCCGCGTTGACGGTCGACGGCCGCTTTTTATTCGACTTCGGGCTGATCGAGAGATCGAATGGAGCCGCTGAATTCCAGTTCGCCAGCGATTGTTTAAAAATAATTCCGTTCACATTTGACTCGAATTCGGGAGAAACGTTTTTTCTTTTTCCATGGAAACCCCGATGATGGGATGTTCGAGCTTGCAGTGAAAGGATGAGTGCTTGTTTCGTACCGAACGGGGCCAGCTTGGAGGACTGCCATTCTAATCTATTCTATCTGGTAAGAGATTTAAAAACTAAAAGGAAAAAGCAGCCATTTTTAGCCACCTAGCATGCTAACATCAGCCCCAGTGGAGAGAGAGAGAGAGACTGACTGACTGAGAGAGAGAGAGAGATATAGATAGCAGGATCAGGGCCCAGTTTATGTGTGATTTAAACAAACGCTGCGTGTTTGGCGTTTATTTGCTTATTTTAAGCTTTTGCCAAAGCCACCGAAATGTTTGTAGTGTTTTGCACAAGAGGGTTTAACGCCAGCGCGGTGTGTTTTTGTGTTTGTATTGCATCTGTTTGGTAAAGTCGGTAGATTTCAAGTTGAAGTTAGATTTTTAGCAGCACTTTTCGCAAGTGCAAATGACACGATCTGTTTTGTGAAGGTGTTTTTTAGGGCACGTGTGTAAAGAAGTAAACACAGCTTGAAGTTCTTAACGTAAGGGTGTTTACATGAGTGTTTACACGTCACTTTGCAGTTATGATAACACATAGTGATGTTTGCTTTTATAGTGATACATAGCTTTTAAGTGAGCAGTGATCAGTTGTTTGGCTTAAAATAACCACTGTTGGGTTGTCTCCGCAACAAGAGACATGGGCTTTGAAATAGTTGGTTATTCCTGGAGCCTAAGGGATGTTTACAGGAGTTTTCTGCTCAGAATAAAACTCAAAAGCCTTTACACACATTTTCATAATTGACGTCTGTTGTTATTCGATTAAGCTGTAGGCTAACCCCACGTTTATGTAATGTTTGCTTTTGAACCAGATCATATTTGGTCTGTTTATGCACTATATTTGCGACAATATTTGCTGTTTTCAGAAATTTGGCACTCAACTAGTGCAGCAAAACAAGTACACACAGAGTCCAAAAATATATTTTTTCCATGTGCAGCAAAACAAAAGCACAATATAGGACATTAAGACAACTAACATAAAACTTAACAACTTAACAAACTTAAAATAAAACAAACAAATATCAAATAACAGCTGTTACAATATTTTATTTAATTTCTTTAGCTTTTATTTAAGTCTTAAGTTTATTTTGCTGTGTGGTAAAGGACTCCAGATAAACAGAATGAAGGCCTTGTGGTGAATTATATAACCTCAAATTGCCCTGTTTAAGTCCTGCTGTGTTTTACTACTGTACATAATATCACTGATATTATCTGTATCTGGAAATCTTGCTTGCACACTTTGCTCAAATGTATTGCTGGGCTATTTGAATATGAATAGCTGCACTGTCTTGGAAGAGTTAATGTTGTCAATTAGTAACAGGTGTGGCAACTTTTTATTTACTATTTTTTCATTTCAGCTGTTGTTTTTTTTTAGTTTATTTTTTTAGTCCTAAGTGCTTTTTATTGAAGATCTTTTAGACATGTAGATAATAAACCAGTCCCCATAGGACTGCGGAGAACAGCCCATCTCCATGTTTTTCAGTACATGTAAGCTCTTAAAGTGTTTGACCCTGTTTTTGTTTTGCTTGGTGTAATTTTAGCGCTCGACTGTAAGGCTCAGCTCATGGGAAGCTGTCTCACCTCTGTGCACAACATTTGCTGCTTCATAACACATCACAGATCAGAGTTTCAGTGCACAGAATTAGCCACACAGGTGGTGTAAATGTGATTTATAAACAAGTTTTAAAGCAAAAAGCTTTAATAAGCCAAGCACCCATCAACTTTTGTAATGTGTAATGAAGATTTTATGTTGGCCACTTTATTTACACTTTATAGTGTAACGATGAAAATATATTGGAGCCAGTTTGCTGTCTCCATAATTTATTGATCATATGATAATTCGCTTTTTTTGCAATGTTGCAAATAACTTAAACATGGTTAGCCTTTCAGATTTGTTATACCAGTGGGGTTAGTGAGTTTGATGTTGCTTGAGAAAATCACAGAATTTAGATCTTACAGCTTTTTTCTCGGGTACATGTGAAGATATTTTCCTGTCATTGAGAAGGTCCTCTAGGGATTATTGGTTTTTGGGTGATTGACTTTCCTTGAGTGGTTGAAACAATGTGAGACAGACACTATTGATAAACTCTCTTGGGAGTGAGAGCAACAGTAAAGCCACCAATAGTTTCCTCTAGTCTGAGCCGTTAGATGGAGCACAGAGGAGGCGTGTGGGCTGGGAGGTGTTTTTAAGGAGGTTATTGGTGTCACTTCACCTGTGGCTCAGATGCTAATTCTGATTCTCATGAGAGGCATCTGCTGTCGTTCTTGGCAATGCTCTGAGGAGTTCCTGTAAAGCTCTGGTGAAGAGAGAGAGAGAGGAAGGATAGATGCTGTGGAAAAGGAGGTGAGGGAGGATGAAGTTATGTGGAAGGCCGTGACCCATCAGATCACTCAAGTTTAAGTGGAAAGTCAAGGAACCAGATTCCTTATGGGCTGAACATGAGTTTCACTGCTTGGACCTCAGCCTTCAAAACTCACACTTTCCGCTGGTGTTTTTGCATTTTGTGGTAGTTGCTAATTTTAGGCCTTATTGGATTTCAAGGAACATTTTGTGTTGGATAAGGCACTGTTTACTTCGTAATACTGTCGTCTTTGGTTCCATTTATACGTTTCTGCCAATTTGTTCTCTTTGCCTGTAAAACTGTTTTGAGTTTTCCCCCTCAGCTGTTAACGCTCTCTGAACATCAACCGCTAGTTTTTGTCCCATTTTTAGTTTCAGTAACAAGCATGCAACTGGCTTGTGCTACTGTATTCTTGTGTGCATCCTGTGCAAAGATGTTTGATGTTTGTCTCTTTGCGTTTTGTGCAGGTGTTTTATCTGTGCCCTTAAGTGACAGGAAAATATTTTCCATAGTTGGAACAGCAGCTGCGAGAAGTTTTGCTTCTCGACAAATGAGCATCATCAAGAACATGTTCGTAAACAACTGGGCTGATGTTGTTTTTTGCCAGCTAACTTTTTACATCAGTTTGTGGCCTGGTACTAACTGGGACATGTGGGAGAGAGAAGGGCAGTTGTTAGGCTTTCTAATGGTCAAGGCTGCTCATTGTTTTCCTGTTATGATGACAGTTAATAAGCAGTGCTCTGATTTATGACTGTCTGTTTCTGTCTTGTTCTGCACAGAAACGACGCTACAGTTCTGTTGATTAAAGCTGAGGTCTGCATGACCTGCCTCACTCGAGTCAATTACACTGATCAGATTGTGCATAAAGCCACTGCGTGCTTTATTTGTTAATGGGAGCTCTGAATAAACGATTATTTTATTCCCCTTTATCTGTCTTTAGCGTAATTGTTTAGTTCCTCATAGCTTGGTCTTTTGCTTTATTGTATCATCGCCCTGTTTTTCTTCTCAATTGGCCATTCTATTCTCATATTTGTTTACTTTCGGAAAGCTGAGTTTTTTGGTATTGTAAGCCATTTGTATTGCTTGTATTTCTTTGTTTTACTCTGTTTTTCTCATCTCTCTTATCTGGGCCTGTCTGTGTGGCTGATCTTACAGTGGATCATTAAGATAGGATTAACTTCTGGGCCGGGATCCATTAGGTATTTCGTAGCTTGAGTGATGCTGGTCTAGAATCCGTTCCACCACATTTGTGCCATTTATCTCAAGTCATAAAACCAGATAATAGATCAGCACTGAGACTTTTAGATGTTCTTCAAATGCAGCTGAATATGAGGCGCTTTCCTCAGGTGGTAAGTGGATTTACCAGCACAAGCTAACTCCAGTTCTCTCTCTCTTTCTCTCAGGCTGATTTGACGGGGATCAAATGGAAGAGGTACGTGTGGCAGGGTCCGACCTCGGCACCCATGCTGTTCCCGGTCACCGAGGAGGACCCCATCCTCTGCAGCTTCAGCCGCTGCCTGAAGGCGGATGTGCTGAGCGTGTGGAGGCGGAGCCAGAGGCAGGGACGCCGGGAGCTCTGGCTCTTCTGGTGGGGCGACGATCCCAACTTCTCTGAGCTCATCCACCACGAGCTCACAGGTAAGCATTCAAACAATCCCAGCTGAAGGAATAAGAGAGCAACAAAAGAGCTCTCGATCTTTCTGTCTTAGTCAGCTGTGGTCTCTCTATTTCTTCCTGTCTCACGCCCACACACTCTTTGTATGTAATTTTTAGTTACTCGTCATCAAAGTTTGTTGTAGGGCCATGCAACCAAATGCATGTTTGGTTGTTGTTGCAGTCTTCGCGTGTCACTTGCAGATGTACATAAAAAGCGTGCCGTTAAGTTTATGCCCAGTACAATATTTTTAAAATGTTTAGTAAGTAAAAGAAAGTGATAAAAATCATAGGCAATCTAAAAGGACCTTTTTGCTCTTTTGTGTTTGTGCTTGTGTATAAAAATGTTGGATTTCTCTGGAGAAGTTAACACCTGTAGATGAGTGTGACTTGTAAAGCCATTTCTCTGAAAGGGTGTGAAAAAGTASGGATGCTTTCAGAATTATTTTTTAAAGATTTTTTTTTTTTGCTTTCAGAATTATTTTTTAAAGATTTTTTTTTTTTGCTTTCAGAATTATTTTTTAAAGATTTTTTTTCCCGAACAAACGCCTGACTCTGCCGGTGGTCATTGTTGTCTGGGGTCTCCAATTGCATTGCATTTTGGAAAACAAGATGCAGTGGTGTCTTGTCCAGCGTGTATCTTCATATTCCAACGTTTGATAGGAGACAGAAAATGATGGGGGGAAAAAAGAATAGGAATTTTATCAGGAATTTTTGCTTCTTTCTTCCTAAGCTTGTTGAAGGGTGGAGTAATGAAGAGCATCAGTGCGTAAATGAGCAGAAAGCATCATTGATATCTGCAGAAGAGCTTTTATTTTCCACCTTTCTTTTCCTTTGTGCACCCAGAAGTCGGAACTGGCCCATCTTTATTCATGCCTTCCATTACAGTAAGAAGAAAAATAGGATGATATAGAGAAATGGAAAGAGGTGAGATTTGTCTTTTCCTGTGTCCATTGACCCTCCCTCATTACTGTGAATTGTGCCACAGGAAGGACAGAAATTGAGTCTTATGGCCAAAAAAATGACTAATTCACCCATCTCATAATATCCCCTTCCACAAGGGTCACACTGAGAGATTGCTGTATTTTTTGTTTGTTTTTCGAGATGTTTGTTATAATGGCCAGATTTAAAATGTGAAGTTTTTTTCTTCACCTGTTGTTCTACAAAAGAGCTGTGGATTGAGAATTCATTTCCTTGCAGATCTGATTTAATTTCATTTGAATCGGGGTGCTAATGCAGTTTATCAGATATGGCATTAAGTTTGTCCCTTTCCATTCGGGCTCATTGTTCTTTGTGGTCATCTGTGATAATGATGTTCTTCTGTGTTGGACTAATTTAGGATCAGATAAAGTCTCAAGCAAGCCTTTTTTTAGGACTTACATGCTTGTGGCGGTTTTGACAACTACAGGGTCGTGATCACTTGACCTCGTTTCTCCTTGTATTAAACGTGTGAACCTGCAGCCAGTGTGAATGTGTCTTTCACATGCGCTTGACTTGATGCACTTGTCTTCACAGATACAGCTCAGGCTCTCCGGGTGTGATGAAGCTTTAAACTCTCATGGCACGCATGTGCGCTTGACCACAACACACCTGATTTACATCCCTACAGGCACCCTGACAAAGGAGGTGTGAACCAGTGAACAGTAGCTCCAGTGATGCTTTCAAAAGCAGATGGGTGGAGTGAATAATGGCATCATCAGTTCTTTTGCACACTCCACCTGAGGAACATGTATCTCAGGAGACTTTAAGAACCAAGTGAACGTGTCGGGTTAAAATTTATGTCTCAAGCCGTAATTCGGCCCTGTGTCACAAATACAACATATGAGGTTCAAAACGGCTTCTGTATCTGAGGATACTGATTCACAGACATTTGTCACCACCAAGCTTTCTCTGGTTTGAAGGTTATCATTTTTGTATCTTTCTTATGAAGTTCCATAACCTGAAGAGCTTCTTCTTGCACTCTTGTTGTAGAAGGTATCAGGAACTTGTGAGGTTAAATGATGGTAAAGATGCTTTCTTAGACAGCAGCCACCTAGTAGATAGTGATGCAGCTTCATAGGTTTTGGAGAAGATCCCCTCATCAGATTTACAGCTTGTTACCGTGTTTAAATGTTGCAGCAAGGATCATTCCTGCCTCCTAAACAATCACTGCTGTCCCAAGGGAGGAACAAGTGAAAGACTTGAAGGCTCTTCTGAATCCTTGTACTCAATAACTGAGAGAGGGCGGGGCCAAACATGGAGATGTAATGAGACAGGAGGCCATTTGGCTGATATTTGAGTGGCAACTTTTCCCATCTGAGTGAAAGACAGGAGAGAACCAATCCCACTCTGTGGGCTATATGATAGAATGATTTGGAATAACAGAACTGCCATAGTAAATAAAGTAAACAAGCATCTCCTTGGTGGACCAAGACCCTCTATTTTAATGTTAATACCCAATCATCTCCCCTCCCCCGTGTCCCCCAAGTGTTCCCCGTTACTTCTCTGTCCCTGTCTGTAGTGACTGCTGATGTGGCTTCTATCCAGGGGCGTCCACAGAGCAAGACGTGAATAAGGTCTTCACCCCCCTTTTCTTTCTCTCTCTTTTTTTCTTCTTTTCTCCTTTTTGCCTCCTCCTCTTTTCCTCTCTCTGATCTTTTTTGCATAGAAATTAAGGAGTCATAGTCTGTCTGTACGGTAATTGCTGTAGGGCTCATTTCTTCCTCATTTTCCTCCTCTGACACTCGTCTGCTCGTTCGCTTCCTCCCCCGGCTGCTTGTCTCCCTGCGGTGCACGTTGTGCTGGCAGATTCTCTCTCTCTCTTCCTTCTTCTCTCTGTCATCCTCTCTCTCTCCTCTCTGGGTTATTTTTCTAGAGGGCTACCTGTTTACTGCATAGCTCAAAGACAGCTGTTGGTTATACCCATTATGCTGAAGGCTGACAGGCTTTCAGGCTACAGATTTCAGGGCCATAGTTAAGTTTTTTGTTATTTCTTAACATTTTACGTTTAAATTTATGCATTTGTTCAGATGTCTTGTGAGACGCCTCCAGAGGCATGTTAACGGCTAGACTGGAACTGTTTGTCAGACACACGAGCCGTGTATTTAAGAGAAGGAATCTTCTGCTGGCAAGTCGTGTGTAGCGTGAACCCTCAGGCCAGAGAGCTGCTCGGAGAAAAGGTTTTTTGAAAACGTGTCGAGTCCCATCTACAGAGAGAGAACTGAGGGCGCTGGAGGAGATGGTGTCTGCTGTTGCTTTTCTCTGACATCAGTGTTTGAAGAGTGTGTGCCTGTTGTGAGTGAGATCATCTCAGAGAGGTCATTTGTAAATACTTGGCTCGCTCTGACCTTTGACCCATGTTGGTGCTGTCTGCCTCCAACAGGAAGTGATGTCATAAATGAAAGGAAATGATACTAGTCCCTCTCCCTCAGAAGGCGCATTGTTGTCAATCCCA
>JAZGTK010008889.1:0-17810 GCA_036877625.1 Ambastaia sidthimunki | reverse complement strand
GAATAATAGAATAAAACAGAACAATAGAGATTAGAATAGAATAAGAAAAACAATAGAACAGTATAGAACAGAACACTAGAATAGAACAGATTAGAACAGAATAAGAAGAACAATAGAACACTAGAATAGAATAGAACAATAAAATAGAATAGAACACAATAGAATAAAAGCAAGTTATTAACATTAAGACTAATTTTTTAAATTTGTTTAACATACCGATTGCTACGCAACCACAGTATTAACACATCCCATAATGTGAGATCTTAAAGAAATATCTACATGCAAAGTTGGCAACTTTTACCTCACCTGGTCACAAAGTTACAACTGTTGAAAAATAAGAACAGAAAGTTCCATTTTTACAATTTTTTTGGAGGAGAATGCGAGTGGTGCTCGCTGTGCAAAACTCATCAGCACAACGCCTGAGTTCTGTGTGGGTGTCAGTGCATTGCTATGCAGAGTAACAGAGGAACTTAAAGACTGAGTTCAGTGCTCAGATGCTACTAGTTACTAGTCCATTTGAAAATAGCCTATTGCAGAGAGATCTTTACATATAGCTCAGCTTTCTTCTTTAATGCTAGTCTGTGGGATTCTTTTTGCTTCCAGGAAGCCACACTACTTTAGGTTCAATTTACGCCCACCACGCAGTTATGTGTTAATGGTGATGTTTGCCCTGGAAACACCTCGGATGAAAAGCGGTAGGGTTTCGATTGGCTTAGCTGCTCGGACACCATATAAACTACCTTTGTGCTGATATCCGGCACTGACGCAAGCCCGCATTACCCATCAGCCCCCAGAGACCAACCTGAGCAATTCCACCCGCCACAAGTTGTGGATAAATCGCTGTTGGAGATTAAAAAAAAGATCTCCCTTATCCATAATACAAGCACACCGTTTCCCATCTATCCTGCAGACAGCTCTGCCAGGGAAAGAGCCGAGATTCACATTTCCAAAGGTCTATCCACTGGCAGTATTGTCCCTGACCTGCAGTCGTCAGCAGGGCCCACTGGGTACTGATGTTTATTTGGCTGCTGGCCAATCGTCTTTCCCCTCCAGAACCTTGATCGGACCACAAGATGAAGCATCACATTTAGTCTCTGATGCTGATTCAGGGTCCCTGCCTGAACTAGGAGATCAGAAAAAATGACTGCGGATTAAATTTGGATGACCTCCTTTGGATTTGGCGTCTTTATTTATTTATTAATTGTTTGAGTTTCTTCTCCTCTAACATCAGCAAAAAGTGCTTCCGAACATTTTCCACAAAACCCACCCAGGCAGATTCTTTTTTTCATTTTTAATGGCAGCCTGCCAGAATTGACATTAACGCATGTACAAATTAAACAGAATCTGCAGATGTCATAAATAATCTCCATCAACAGCTGATGGGTATTTTTAAACCAGCCAGTCAGTTGAGGGCATGGCCCTGGTGTCCAAAACCATAGACGGCTATTGTGCTGCCTGGTCAGTCAACAACTTAATTAGCATTTAAATACAAAAGCATTCTTTTAAACTACCTTCCAAAGCACCATAATGTCATTTCTGAACATGTAGAACAAATTCAAGTGAGCTTTAATACAGCAAACCAATTTTTTACCCAGTGGCTAAATTGCATGCAAAGGATTGTGGGATATCCCAAGCAGAAAATGTTGCATCCCTTTCTGCAACATCTTGGACAGAACAATCATGCCTCGATTTCTTCTAACCTCAACACACAAATTCTAGAAGATGGCAAGATCTTTTTCAGGCTGTGCGTTTCTGAGCATGAAGTGCGCAGGGGAACCATAAAACTAGAAGGGTTGACGAAACAACCGTCAGAGCCACAATTTCTCACTGCTTGAGTAAAAGCGTGGGTTGACCGTGTAGGTGTATCAAAGAACCGGCAATAAAACTGTTTGAATCTCATGTGGGTATATTGTAATTTCGAGAAATTCAGAACAAGGAAAGGATGAGCAGTTTCTTGTGGGTGGTTGTGGGAAAAGCAGGACCCATTACCATCTCACGGCAGTAATTACAGTAAGTCTGTTTATGGTTCGTCCAGATGGCTGCTCCTGCGATGTTTGTGAAGTTTAACTTTTCAGTTAAAATCTGTCGAGATCGACGACTGCTCGAGGGTGCCAGATTTGGAAGCGTGTCATCTTTTCGACTAGAGTTTGGATTGTTTCTGTTTGGCAGGCCTGGGTTACGATTCTATTCAAAAGCAGCAGACACCATCATTTTCGAATCTTCACACAGGTGTGAAGCTCTGTGCCCCTTTTAGAATGTGCAGGTGTTGCACAAAGGCCCGACCGTGTGAAATTAATGTATTTCTTCTGCTTGATATGACCCCCTTATTTGCGAGAATGTGTTTAATCCAGTGAAAAGCCAGACAGTCTGCAGGTTGTTTCACTAAACGTATGCAACTCGCTGGAGAGTAACAGATGTACAACTTGTCTTTTCCTTCATTGAAATACGGTCGAGCGAGAGGAGAAACAGAACTTTGGATTAATTGCTGGAACTTTTCTCAATGAATGACACAAGGCATCTGTGTGGCTGCGTTTACACCTAGTATCAACATCTGTTTTGGGTGATCCGATGGCAAGTTAGCAGGTGCAAACAGGTGTGAATAGAGTCAGGTGAATGTGCAGGTCATTGTAAAACATTTTCAGTATGTCCAACGCAATAAGTGACATGTAAAAATGCAAAATCAAAGACCCTCTCCATCGATCCAATCACAAGTGGTAACTGGAGAAGCACGCAGACACCAGGTGTAAACTGGCCAATGAATGCTCAGCATTAGCGCTTGTGGGAGGAGCTAGCAGACAACATACTGCACAGCAACATACTGCTTAATTAAGTATTCACTTGATGCTCCATTCACAAAACTACACAAGAACTGCTGTCCATTATTTTTTTTAAGTTTTAGCCCTCTCAAATACAACATTGGGGACAGCAAACCCACATAAATGCAAGTTTCCTACATCTTATCCAGTCTGTCACTGTCTTGCCCAGGACAGTATCTACAGTATCAGAAATGTTACTTATTAATTCCCGACCACAGAACCATCACTCTGTTGATGTTCTCGACATGGTTTAGAGGATTCCGTCAAGATTTGGCAACAGTAGGATGTTATTGTGTATTTGAATGACAGGCTGAGCATTATCACGTTGGAATGATGAAAAACACAGACCAGAAGCTTCAACCGTAATCTCCAGAGATATTTTAAACACCTTTGACTGGTGGTGTTAATGAGTGTTATGGCAGGTACACAGAATGCACAACCCTTCTGTTTTGGCAGATGCAGTCACAAGAACAGCAGAATTCTCTGAATTCCTCGGCAGAAATGGCACGGGCTGCTCTTTAAAGACATGATTAAAGTTACCTCAGGTGGGAGTTGCCATAGAGACCGTGGACCCTCCCATCTCTGACACCGGCAGAGCACTAATGGCTCGTGACAGCAGCTGGCACCTCTAAGTTCAGTGCAAAACATCCTTCCCAGTCCAATAACTAGCTAAACTAGAAAACAACTGATTTCGGATTTTCAACTTCCCAATTTTGTGAAATCGTGCGACAAGACATGACTGCCCAAAATCGGAACCAAAAATGCCTATTGGGTGATTATAAATGTTGGCCGCCCAATCACAGTGAAGTGATAAAAAGAAAGCAAAAACTAATGATGATGAGAGTTACTAAAGTGTGGAGACCCTGAGGGCTAAGGGTGCCATTTGGAACAGGGCCAAAAACAACACTAGACCTAAAGTTTAGTCTTGGAGATTTTCTTAAAAACACCTGGTAATGTTAATGCTTGTTAAGAACATTAACCAGCATTACTAAAATGTATAAAGCTAAACAGATAACTAGAAGAAAAAATTTGAAAAATGATCCCTTTAATATCCAGCAATGTCATTAAAATTGATGTTCTACAATGAATGTTTTATATATTTCCTCAAAGACCTGACTGAAAACCCCGGTTTCATTAAAAACTACATCCTTCACAAAAGAATTCCACTGGTGAATTGTAAGATTTAGACCTGACCTCAGATATTAAGACAGACTGGATATCTGTCCCTCACAGCCTCTTTTTCATTTGCATCAAATTAAGTGACGTTCGCTCAGACTAGTGTAAAGGACGGATCATGGCCCTGAGACGCCCAAAAACACGAGTCTCTTTGGAGGCCCTGTCCTGTCTCAATTCCGAATCGTAATGTCCAATAAAAAGAAATTACGTTGTAAATATGAGAAATAAAGTCGGGGTTGCATGATAGGAAGTCTCAATGTTGTAATTATGACAGTGGATGCACCCTGGGTTGAATATATTCCAAACAAAACAACAATAATGCGCTACGACTAGTAAACAACATCAAAGCTTCAATATGGTGTTCGGAGGTCCCTTAGTTTTGAGGAGGGGCCTGAAATAACATTTCTCATTTGTCACATTTTACATTTATTTTACATTGTTGCAACAGTCACTGGCACACGTTTAATCACGGTTTGCCTATCGAATTTACAGCTGCAGTGGCCTGTCTCCAAATGTCGGGCCACTCCGGGTTTCCTAGCTGGAGGCCTCTAACAATCAAAGGCCCCAGGGCCCTCTCTCTATTCACCTGATCTGTAATCCATCCCTGCTGAGGTCAACAGTCACTCAGTTTGAAAAACACAGGAACATTTCATCTTACCTCTATAAATCTTCCATTATTTTGTACTTTACTGAATATCGTTACATATCAGCTTAAATGCTAATATATGAAACATTTGAACCTTGGAGGAATTTTTGTGGTGTTAGTTAAGACAGATGGGATAGAACTATAAGACAGGAAGATAAATGTTCACGAATGGTATTTGGCTTACTGTCAGGATGCCATAATCACTACACGTACCTTACTAACGGTCTGGGCGACCCAATGTATTGTAATTCCAGCCTGACATGTTATGTGAAAACTGGAGACCAGATCTCAAATCAGTGTTGCCAAAAAACGCAATGAAAGGTTGCAAAAATGCACAATGGGCGGCTGTAAATTTAATACCAGCTCAGTTTGGGATACACTAAACAGAGTCTGCAAAGTTTGGTTTGTTCAAGTGTTTCTTTGGTAAAAATAGGTACTTGAACTTAAAGACTGGATTTTAATTTGGAATTATCTGAATAAAGGGTGTAGCTCAGTGTATTTGGTGTATAGTGTGTGTGTGTGTGTGTGTGTGTGTTTTGCTTTGAACTCAGGCCGGTCTTCAAATGAAAGCCTTGACTCTTTAATTAAACCAGGACTGAGTGTTCTTCATCAAAGCACACCTTGTATAGCTATATATCGCTTATGTAACTTCAAAGGGAAGGTATTTAACTGCATCCTTCCTTATTTATTTATTCACCCACCATATTTGATTTATTATTAACACTTCATATGCATTTTTAGTCACCCTGAAGATTATGTAAGATGAAAGATTCACCTTAATAAGCTGCGATAACCAGACAATTTGTGAAATTAATCTTAAATGTACATCTGCACATAATATCCTGTCGTGACATTTTATTTTACACTGTAATACACTGTGTGATGGCTTTCACACAAATGTCTCTGAAATAAGCTTTAACAAACTAGAGATATCTTCATACAAATCATATCACCTTAATACTGTTTTTGGTTCA
Source organism: Ambastaia sidthimunki (assembly GCA_036877625.1). Classification (NCBI taxonomy): domain Eukaryota; kingdom Metazoa; phylum Chordata; class Actinopteri; order Cypriniformes; family Botiidae; genus Ambastaia; species Ambastaia sidthimunki. Next base: position 12,198 of record JAZGTK010008889.1, on the reverse strand, counting down.
AGATCAAGACTTAATAAATGTGAATCTGTGATTTAGGACCGAATGCACATTCACTGCCAAACTCTGTTCTAAAGGCGCCCTCTCCTGGACATACACTTCATTTTACATGTACGTTTACATTTAGCAAAACAAAAAGCGACTTTAATTCAAAGTATACCGGATATTTGTACACGTGTTCAAACGCATGAATTAACTTACTGCTCAGTATTTTTATATTGGCCCCCCAAAAAAGTCTAAAGTCTAGACTACCTTTACATGCAAGGCAAAATTTAAGCAATGTTTAGAAGTGTGATTTTAATTCACATTCTGTAAAAATGCACAAATGAAACTACAGCTTTTTTCACCTTTCTAAGCCATTTTGCAACAACTTTATCCAACTGATGTCATGATGATTTGTAATGCATGTGTGAAGTTGTAGTTACTGGGGTCTTAGAAATCAGTACTGAAAATCAACCAGTCATGCAAGAGCCTTTAGGACTTCTGAAAATGTCAAAATGCTTGTTTCCAGAAATGTAACTAGTAACTAGTGCTAAATTATCAAATGATTAATGAATGCATTCTCTTTACACAGCAAACACCAAATAAATGTAACCATCCAATCTGCCACAAAATTCTGTGATTAAGAGGGTTGTGCAAAGCATATTGAGAAGCACGGCAGTCACACTTCAAAAGAAAACAAGCAGAACAAATCAATATACTCATTTTCAACCTCGCTCTGCATTTCTAACAGCTGAGAGAATGTTTGAACAATGGACTATCGATTATGTGCCAGCCTAATACCTCCACCGGCTTATGAAAGTTAGCAGAAGCATTTGAAGACAACATTTTCTGAATTTCAGAGACCCTTAAGCACATCACAAAAGCCCACGATGTCATAATGGCCTCCTTACGTCTTCACAATAGCCTTTCAATTTCTGTGCAGACCTTATTGTAGTTCTCCTGTGCAAACCACTTTATTCCCATATGATGCTCTCACGGTTTCCCAAAAAGAGCTGACAGGGTCTGACACGCTGCCAGTTTATTTCAGCGAACGCAAGTGATATTTCGCTCTTAAATCCGGTTCCGCCCCCTAACAGACCATCTTCTTGTCAAACTGGTCGTCTCTCTGAATCACAGAGCTGCAGTTATATTTGATCAGCGCTTTCTCTCTTTCTTACTGCGTTTTCAAAAATGTTTTTGGATATCCATCAAAACACTTAAGCATAACGATTAAGGCCAAAATGTTGACGGTTTAACTTATTTTAACTATCTTGGTCAGAAAGGTTATCTTCAAACTTTCACACCACCATGACAGTAGATGGCCTGACACAGAAAACTACAGTAGCCCTTGGGACAATAACAAAAACTCAAGAAAACTATAAACTCAAGCTTCTGTGTACTTGTGTAATTAATTCTTGTGTAGTCAAAAATAAGAACTGTTTAAAAAAAATACACTACAGAGGAAAAATATTTTGTTATTTGGGTGCCATGTTTAATCCTAAACTACAAACATACAGCATTGCAAAGACAGTCAGCGCAGTAACTACAAAATGCAAAACTCATTTAAACACTCAAATCACCTCATTAAAAAAGTCATTTAAAAGGCTGAAGTAATATCAAATGATAAGTCATGCACAACACAACCAGAAATGTTTTTTAAGTCATGCACAACCCAGGAATCCATCACTTGTATTCTAACTTCAGCTGTGAACTTGAAGTAAAAACTGTAAAGGGTATATATGGACATTACCAGAAATCAGTTGCTCAAACTTTTGAGCAACTGACCATTTGGTAAACCACACCTTAAAAACATTAATAACCAATCATACTTCAGATTTCTTTCTGCTCTATCCTATTTTCAGACAAGCTCTTGGTCATCTATAAAATTCAAGTCCTCTTTGTTTTAGTTAGTTTGAAACGGATTTTTACAGAAATGATCCAAAATTGCCTTAAAAATGTTTTGCCAAGGCATAACAGTAACACAATATACTTAAACAGGCCCAAATGGACTTAATAGTTAATCTAACAATCTGATTTAGTTCGTTTAATATCTTTAAATATCATTCTGTACATTTCTATAACTACATTTTTACATCTTACATTCCTTGTACAGCGTCTAAAAGTGCGCACGTGCGCCCGGAGTATGACGTAAGCAGAATCATGAAAACAAACATCTGTAAATAAATGTTATGAGATCTTTCCTGCACTGCGAATGACGAACGTATTGTTGAAAATAACAACAACACATTTAAAATAATCATATAAAAACATAAATAATAATAAAAAATAAATTAGCGAAGTTGTGCCCGCAAGCCACGCAGCAACCACACAAGAATAAAACATGTCTTTATCTTTCTCAAGTGAGAAGTTTCTGTTGTTCATGTAAATAAGCTCTAATAATATGACATTAATTAGATTTTAATACTACACTTTCAGTTGCCATACTTCCATGTTGTTGAATCAATAGGACTAAACAATCGAGGTGTCAGTTCGTTTTAGAAACAGTCAAATCAACCGAAAGAGTGATAAATACATGTGATCTACTTACATATATTATATTTGCAGACGGACACCTTCCATCGCTCCATTATTTTGACAAATTCACTCAAGTTTAAACTCTTCGCTAGGAGCGTAACTGCAATAAGCGTCAGGTGTATTTCACTTAAAGCGGCGCTGCGCTGGCGATAAGCGATGACCTCAAAATACCGCGAGAGCTGACGGCTCGCAACGCTTTTGAATTGCTCTCGCGATGTTTTATTTTCCTTTACTTTAGTGTTACTTTCTGTTTCTGTCTTAAACTGTTGCTTCGTCATAATTCACCTACTTAAACTATTCACCTACTTAAACTAAATGGACGTAGACAATACAACTCCTCCTTGTATTTAAGCATTTGTTCATTCACTATTTCTTATGCATAGTTTACTATATAGTTTAATTTATTAATTCGGTGAAGCATCGCTTATTTAGTTTATTCCGTGTAGCGTCACCGTCTCGCAATGATTTGTGGGTAATATTAGCCGTTAGAGCAATAATGGATCTGAACTTGACAAACTAATGCTAATTTTAAATATAATTTAGCACAGATAGTGTGTGAATTGGGACGCAGGGAATGGTTATGTGTTACTTTTAATAGTTTGATAATTCAATAAAAATTGATATATCCGGTTCAGCCCTGTGGGATATTCTGTATTCTTGTCTAAGCAAGCAACCACAACCAAGGAGAGGGCGGAGCTTAGAGTCAATTATGAAGTAAACATGTTGATTCAAAAATATAAATGTCCAGAAATATTGATATAAAATTCACAAATGTCCTCACACCTTTGGTGACTTTAGTAACAGTTGTTTTAAAGCTGTTACTGTAGCTGTCAGATCTTTCATTATTTCTAGCAAATGGAGTGAATCTGCCCACTGTTCTTGTATTATTCAGAGTAATTTCAGCAGTATTTCACACCTGCCCTGATTTCAGTATTATCATTTCCTGCAGGAAGTTGAAGGCCTCATCGCTCCAGGCTATGCAGGGACCTGCCACGAAACGCTGAGGTAATGTTTTTTCATTTGATGTGTGAAATAGGCAGGACATCAACAAGAGGTTGTTGGGGACGGGTGGGTAGAATTTAGAACCACTTTACAAGGTTTGGGGTTTCTGTGTTTTGTGGTCTCTGATGGCTAAACACTTTTATGGCAGAAATATAATAAAATCTAAGAAGAAGAAAATCACACAATGGGGTTCCAGCAGTGTTGGCACTTGGGTCACTAATTAAACTAATTTATGTAGGGCTATATGCCAGATTATTTTGACTTAGAGACCTTTAATTAATAGCGACTCGCCACATATTGGAGTTTCACAGAATAGCATCTATATAAAGCAAAGGTCACCCTCATTACCAGCATTGGCTGATATTATAGCAGATATTATGTCACCAATGCAACAACAGGGAGATTGTGGGAGATGGTAGAAATATCAAGGCTGTTTAATGATAAACAAAGTGCCACCATAACATCAAGAGCCACCAAAAAAACAACAGTCACTCAAAATGACAACATTGCATGTGGAACAATTATTCCAGTTACTAATTAAAGCAGCTTTTTGTTTTGTTGCAGGTTCAAGGCCGTGTTGCAATTAAACACAGTCACAAACGATTAAGTTTACAGTAAAGCAAACATTAAAATTTGCATTGTTTTGAAAATATATCCACCTAATATCATCGTAAATGCAATACAGTGAAAAATGGTTTCTTTGGTTTGTTTTTATAAAAGAACAAGCCTAAATTATTGTCTGTGCTCTGTGTCACAGAGCTAAACTTGTTTTAAACCTGACACATTTTCAAACTCAAAACAACAGAACAGAATACAGTTACAGTAGACTGAATTATGCAGACTTTCAGTATGTGGACTCAACAGAAGGCAGAACACTGTAGTACAGATGAGAACATATGCCAGCACTACATTCCTGCGATGTCATTGGCTGGCAGATGCCTCTTTACTGTACGGACTGTTAAAACTCTGTCTGCGGAGGATAATCAACACCTGCTCGTGTGATAATGAAGCTTCTCTCAGATGGAAAAGCTGCTGTTATGTAACTGGCCTCAATAAGGACAGAACCATAAACATGGGGATTGGATTTAATTTGCAGCTTGACCTTCGCTGTTTTAAGCGTAGATGTGATTTAGGTGGAGAGGTGCAAGCTTCCTAATTTTTCTTACCCCATTTTTAAAATGTTTAGCTTTTGACAATATTCCAACATCTGTACAATTTTGCTTCTCAAAAACCATTACCAATGATAACCACCAGGGGGAGATATTCTTACACAATCCTACTTTGTGGAACTGTGAAAACCACTGAGGTTGTTTTCCTACTTTGAATTCAGATCGTTTTGCATTCACACCATCCTTGGTCATCATTATTGATCTAGTCCAGGTTCCAAAAGCACAGTATGAATGAGAAGTTGAACGAGACCAGCTCATCTCCCATGTGCCCTGTTTGTCATCATTACCTTTGTACGGAAACCTGTAGTGGACAGAAATATTCTGAATTACTTAAATAATAAAACGAACCACTTTCACATTATACTCTTGAGTCTAAACCAGTTGCATAATGAAAGTATCAATTTTAGCAGCGGTTTTAGTTAAAAAACAAAATGCCTCAGGAGTCAGTTTGACTGTATTGAAGTATTTGTCTCTTTGGAAAACCACCAAAACCTCACACACATGCATAAAACAACACTTCCATTTGTCCCCTGTGGATGCATTACAAAAGATGCAAATAATATGAGCTTCTCTCCAACATCATTCAGAAACAAGCAGCCATGTGCGATGCATTATAAGTCATGCAAAGCATGCAAACACTCACAATGAAGATATAAATAGCAATTCACTTTTACTGTACGAGTTTGATTTCCTACCAATTTCAAATCAGTTTAGTTCACATGCACAGCAGACCACTCAGATAAAGAAATGCTAATGTCAACCACACTGCACTAATAAAATAAAATATCAATTATCAATCTAAAATATCAACAATGATCTACTATAAGTTGTGTAACACAATAGCACCAGCTTTTCCTATTATTGTTCTCAAAGAAGAGAGTTTAAATACGCATACTGTCATTGTCGCTGTATATCTAGGGCACTAAAATACCTCTAGTCAACTCTGTGTCTGCTATTATGCACCTGTACCCCCACTGCATTAGACTCACTCTGGTTCACCCATAAGCTCAGTGAAGTGGGACGTGTGCGACGAATGGCTCTTGTCGCCCTCTGGGCTGTTTCTCATGGCTGTCCACACATGGGACAGCTGCTTGTCTGTTTGTCAAATCAGGCATCACTTGATTCGCTCAAGAGCTCCTAATGACCCTCAACAGATCTGAAATATCCACAGATAATACGGCCTCTTAAAGGAATGGACAGATGCATTATGGGTAACACACCCTTGGTCCCACTGGGAGATGATGATCGTGTTGTGATGAAGCGTTGCCGTTTTGAGAAACAAGTACAGGTGTGTGTTATAAGTGATCAAAGCCAGGTACAATAAATCACTCCAGAGTAGCTGTCAAAAACATTTATAGTTGTTTACCAGAGACAAATGCTCTTGTCAAATGAAGTCCATGTCAAAAGGAAGATGCCGACCATACTGGCATATAAAAAGCAACATAATCCAGTGAGCTCTGTCCCATTCTTCCTACAGTATCACACTGTTGCAGACTCAAAGAGTGTGGAGCAAACATTCCTACATCATTTGCACACTAACTCCAGAATCACACACAGAAATACTGTTCACTTTCAAATCTGAGGATGATAACTTTAAAACTCGTTCTACATTTTTAAGACCCTGTCATACTACGTTTTAGAGACTAAAAAACAACAAATGAAATAAATTTTCCGGTAAAAACACACATTTCTATCATCACAAACAATTGCACCTGGTGATTGGTTCATGTAGTGGTGTTGGATTAGAATACAAGGTGTGACAGTTGAAATTACAATTTAATTTACAATTGAATTTACAATTAAATTTGTTCAAAACGCCAACAAGTATATAAACTGATTTTTCGAAGCTTATGTGGATTCTGATCATGAAATGAGGCAGAATTTCATTAGTGGATTTGAGTGAATGAGGCAGAATTTCATTAGTGAATTTAAATGAATGAGGCAGGATTTCATTAGTGAATGAGTGAATGAGGCAGAATTTCATTAGTGAATGAATGAGGCAGGATTTCATTAGTGAATGAGTGAATGAGGCAGAATTTCATTAATGAGGCAGAGTTTTCATCACTGGATAATTGTGATTGATTATTTTAAATCCACGTCTTCCCTTTAAATTTGTGTGTTATATGTGTAGTATGTGTTGATGTGTAGTATAGAAATATCCAACTGTATATTAAATATATATGGTTTATTATACCTTCTCATAGATGAATAATTTTGTGAATTTTTGTTTTTGACAATACGCAGTATATGTAAATGAATGCTGGGCCCAAGGTTCACATGCTGCAATAGTCTCACCTGCAATATGGATAAAATTTTGCTTACTGTAGGTGTTTACACACAATATTCATACAGTACAGTATCCATAATGTACAGTTTACTCTGTCAGTTTCTCAGTAGTGCTGCTTGCCGTTATGTCTAACAATGACTAAACAACTCTACAGCAATGAAAATAGACGACACATGACACCATATCACCTGTGGCCATTTTTCATCGTCTCATGACCACATTTATCACTGCCTTCATTCAAACTGAAGTACTTGCGTACCAATTTCAGGCCAGTTAAATATACACAATAATTAAGCTGTTTAATTAATTTAAAGAACTGCGGTATGATAGGTCAAAGCACAGATGAAGTTTTCATACTTTAATACGTAACCGCAGATGACACACATTGTGTGGGATAGTGTCTCTGTATCACAATGCATGAGATTAGATAGATAGATAGATAGATAGATAGATAGAGACAGATAGATACATAGATAGAGACAGACAGACAGACAGATAGATAGATAGATAGATAGATAGATAGATAGACAGACAGACAGACAGACAGACAGACAGACAGATGATAGAAGTATCATAATCTGTATAGTCTTTTGGTAATACAGAAAATAATCTAAATAATGCGCAGCATTCTATGTATACTACATGCTGTAAAATAGTATGGGTATTATATACGGTAGTGTGCTATTCTATATGTTAATCTGTTCTGACTCTACATACGGCATTTTGCATTTCTATGCAAATTTGCAGGCGCGGGTACATCAACAGACTTCTGAGAGCATTAATAATCAACACCAGCCCATGTCTAATGTTCACATCATTCCTCGCCGGCCGAAATGAAAGATTTCTGATAGTGGCTTGTTAAAAGACAACAGAAAATTTAAAAATTTCAGCTTTAGATGCCTGTTGACTTTATATAATTTTACAGCATTTTAAATGAATTAAAATAACCAAAGAAGCAGAAAGACTAATAACTTACTAATAAGCCTAGTGAGACATTTCTAAGTGAACCTGCGGGAAGAGAGTTGAGTTGGCCAGAGTAATTTAAACACATTACACTGTTTATTTGAATGTATATTTTCTATGTATATTAATATCATATGCAATCACCATTTGAATATATATGAACACATATAAATACATCAAAATTTATTTTTATATTAGCTATTATAAAACGAAGAGGAAAAAGTAAAGTCTTGGTTTTTAGTTGGTTTTTAATTACTATCAAAACTGCTTATTGAAACGGACATACAGCATATTAATGACCACTAGATGACAGTATTTCTTAGGACATGTCAGCTTGTCTCTAATCTTTATGTATTTATTCATTCATCTATTTATGGTTGATCAATACAATGCATAATGCAGAAAGTCATACGAAAGACCATCAGTCAGGTTTTTGAATAGCTGAAGATTGTTTGACGGGTCTGTCCACTAGCTAAATGAATGTTAGCATGCAAATAGATTTTATTCTGTATATAAAATCAGGATTATTCAGCAAGCAAATGAGCTATAAAGTTAATAAACTGTTGCACGAGGTGAGATGAGAAAGCCATCAGTGGAGTTTTGCGTAAGTTTAAAAGTCAACCATTCTGCCATCAAAACAAATTAAAGATATAAATCCCACTTTATGAATTCTTTCAAAAATAAACGTGAACAAACATACTAACAAATTATTGAAAAATAACGAATTCAATTATAAAACATATTAGCACCTAAAATACATTCAAATAATTCATTTATGCTATAGCCCAAATTATTTTAATGTACATAAACTGCAGGTCTACAGGGCATTAATGAAATGTAAAAATGTTTAGGAATGACACCCTTGTTTTATGTTTTTCTTTTGTTCAATCATTCTGGACGAATCAATTGTTATTATTATTATTTATTATGTTTATTATTATTGCTGCTGTTGTGTTTTTATTTATTTATTTATTATGGTTGAATCCTTGCACTGAATTGAATTGTATTTCCACTGTGTAATCGAGTCGAATCGTCGCATCCCACCGAATCTTTTGTCGTCAGTCGAGTCTCACTCGATCCATCATAACGCATCAGATCACGTCACATGTGCCAAGATCACGTCACACGAGTGGAAGATTCTTATAAAAGACTCGATTAACAAATGATCGAAGAAAGAAATACGCCAGATTTTGGTTGTGCATTGCTGTTTAAACCTCATTTGACTGCTGTAATTGGATAGGATGGTCCTATCTGCTTTAGCACCCCCCCTCTCGCTCTCTCTCGCTCTCTCTCTCTCTCTCTCTCTCTCTCTCTCTCAGTCATCGGGATTGTCTCTCTTACAGTAAGCGCCTGGCACTGACAATGTGGACACCAGCAGGGAATATATAGTATATCGTCTCCATTCGCATCGTACTACCAGCGGATTCAACTTCATTATTAACAGGTAAGAGGTCATTCTTATATAACACATATTTTTCTGCCCGCATATCGTATGTGAAGCTTTTGGCAAATGCATCTGATGTTAATACGATCGGGTCAGAAGTGAGAGATGGCAACAGACTTGCGCTGATATCCCGCAGGAAACCGCTGTTGGTGTTATTGCAATAAACGCGTTACGCCTTGCGCACTATTTTAGCGCTAGTAACGCAAGTTAAACAACTTATCTAGAGCTGAACGGGCAAGTTAACGTCCTAATGGACGTTTTATGAGCCGTTTACATCACGGATCTCTGCGTATAAGAGATGCAAGTGATAGTTAACATTTCAGACAATCAAAATAAAGACTGCAAGAACCATTTTTAGGTGTATAAGATTCTTTGCTATATGTTTTTTTCTTGTTTTAAAATAGATGTTTTATTATAGTGTATTCCCGTTGTATTGGTTGCTGGGTTGTTTATAGCACCAGTGCATGATGTGTTATTAGAAGATGATAAGTTAGACTAGATACAGCTACAGACACATGGGATAATAAAGTCTTTATACTGGAACCTTGATTTGAACAGTATAGCAGTCGACTGTGGTCTGGACAGGAGATGGCAGACAGATGTCTGGGTGATAACTCCTCCTGGGCATCTGAGTAGATTCTGGACACTGAAATTGATTAGGTTGACCAGGACATGAACCCCCACATTAAAGCAAGTCATTTGGTTGGGTCATCGAGTAAAAGACTTCAAATCTCTGAAATTTAATTATCAGATGAGTATCTATCTATCTATCCATCCATCCATCCATCCATCTATCATTCTATTGTCTGTCTGTCTAAACATTTTACTCTAACTGTCAAAATAATTTCTACATTGATAGATTTGTCATCCATCCATTCAACTAATACATTCGATTAGTTATTTGAGAAGTTCTCTGTTACATGTCAGAAAGCAAAGTGAAATCTCGACTGCACTGCAATAGTTTATTTAGAATCAAACACCTCATTGTGCTCACGGCATTTTCTCTGCTGAACAGTTTGGCATGTGAGCAGCTAATTCTTGTTCCCTGAATCGTTGAATGGAGATCTTTGTTGCCACTGTTTTGACTCTCTGTGCAAATAGTGTGTGCTGGGACATGGTGTTAGCTCTGTCCGTATTGCCTGTTTAAGAACATTACCCTGACATTCCCCTTCAAAATAACCCCATTTGATTCTGACTTCAAAGTGTCATCATGTTTGCTACTAAAAAACTATTTGACGTTTTGCATTAATTTAGTTTCCGGGAGCTGGAGATTGAGGTGGATTTGTAATTGTTGCCATTAACATTTTTGACAAATCTGCAGTGAAGCACATTAGTTTTGGTTCTGTGATTTAGTCCCTTATCAACTCAAGACCCCTCAAACTGAAATTCCCTCAAAACATGTTTATTGAGAAACAAATTGCATCTGTGGTTGAGGAAATGAGAGGAGATGGAAAAAGTGAAAAAATACATGCATAAAATTAAAGCCTTACTGGACAGATCTTCCAAATGTCACGTTTTTTAGCGGCCCCTACACAATGACATTACGGCCCCCCGCTTCATCGCAGACAGACGATTAACAGCGTTTTAATCCGCGTGAGGCCATATTCTCCTCAGCATTGTGATCTTTGGCACTATTTTTAGCCCTACAAAACAATCCTGCACCCCCCCAACAACCCCCCCTCAAAAAATCGCTGCTTTGCTGCAGGCGTCTGTGAGGAATCCAGCATTTAAGATAAGAGCGCTAGCTCGCTTGGCAGTGCACAAGGATGCTAAGTTTATCTGCGTGACACGCTTGTGATTCATGCTCATTTTTCCCTTGTTTCTGCTGTTTATTGCTTCTGACTGAGTTTGCTGCACAGGGTCTCCCAGCGTGCAGCGGGGGGCTGATCGTACATGATTCTAGGTTAATAAAAACATCGGAGGAGATATCGACTGTTTGCGTGTACAGTGGCATCGGAAAATTCGGGCCCCTGGACTGCAACCTGACTTCTAGCTATCAAAATTGTTTGCACTGGAAGGGTTTAGACCTTTTTATTTCTCTGACTTGAAGGAAAAATGGTACGATTTGCTCATCCTCATGTCTATCCAGACACATATAACTTGTTTCTCTATTTAACATGTCAGTTTACAGTAGCCATATCTGTTAAAATGCAATAAATGTACCAGAGTGGTAGTCCATACGACTTAGTATATAGTATATTTATTTTGTTGTTTTAATGTTTTTGGACATACATCGTCACAGTGCTGCTGAAGATTCTGTAAAAATCGTTTGTTTTTCCCTAAAACAATAACAGCATATGAGTTTCGAATAAGATGAGGGTGAGAATCATTTTTTGTGAACTGTTCCTTTAAGTGAAGAGAAAAGAGCTTATTGGCAGGTTGATAGTACAATGATGGCTCAATGTCTGTTCTGTGAGGTAAACAAATTAGTTCCATTGACTCGCAGAAAGAGAGAAAACTTGCTGTCTGTTCAGAACATGTTAGTTGCTGAGACAACTATTCCACAAGTCTGTTCTCCTATAGTGCTTCCTCAAGCTAAATCCGGCACCTTACATCAGTGTGTTTTTCCCGTCTGCTGCATTTATGGGCTCTGCACTGTATTTTATTTTTGACAGATGACACTTCCCAGATTTGCATTTTTTTGGTCCTGTTGGCCCACAGGGATGTGTTTGTCACTGCAATGCATGAATTTATTTTATAGCAAAGAGCTAAGCTTTGGCCAAAATGTATTTAAAACATATAAACATATTGTAAATGGCATGACTGAATTTATTTGACTGCATATTTGAATATTTATCAATAAAAAAATGCAACACATA